>JANJGN010003128.1:0-50839 GCA_026770705.1 Isurus oxyrinchus
ACCCCCACCTCAAAACCTGACTGACCCCCACCTCAAAACCTGACTGACCCCCACCTCAAAACCTGACTGACCCACGGTCAAACCTGACTGACCCCCACCTCAAAACCTGACTGACCCCCCGTCAAAACCTGACTGACCCCCCGTCAAAACCTGACTGACCCCCACCTCAAAACCTGACTGACCCCCCGTCAAAACCTGACTGACCCCCACCTCAAAACCTGACTGACCCCCACCTCAAAACCTGACTGACCCCCCGTCAAAACCTGACTGACCCCCCGTCAAAACCTGACTGACCCCCACCTCAAAACCTGACTGACCCCCCGTCAAAACCTGACTGACCCCCACCTCAAAACCTGACTGACCCCCCGTCAAAACCTGACTGACCCCCGTCAAAACCTGACTGACCCCCACCTCAAAACCTGACTGACCCCCACCTCAAAACCTGACTGACCCCCCGTCAAAACCTGACTGACCCCCCGTCAAAACCTGACTGACCCCCACCTCAAAACCTGACTGACCCCCACCTCAAAACCTGACTGACCCCCCGTCAAAACCTGACTGACCCCCAGTCAAAACCTGACTGACCCCCACCTCAAAACCTGACTGACCCCCTGTCAAAACCTGACTGACCCCCACCTCAAACCCTGACTGACCCCCCGTCAAAATCTGACTGACCCCCCGTCAAAGCCTGACTGACCCCCACCTCAAAACCTGACTGACCCCCCGTCAAAACCTGAGTGACCCCCAGTCAAAACCTGACTGACCCCCACCTCAAAACCTGACTGACCCCCACCTCAAAACCTGACTGACCCCCCCGTCAAAACCTGACTGACCCCCCGTCAAAACCTGACTGACCCCCACCTCAAACCTGACTGACCCCCCGTCAAAACCTGACTGACCCCCACCTCAAAACCTGACTGACCCCCACCTCAAAACCTGACTGACCCCCCCGTCAAAACCTGACTGACCCCCGTCAAAACCTGACTGACCCCCCGTCAAAACCTGACTGACCCCCACCTCAAAACCTGACTGACCCCCCGTCAAAACCTGACTGACCCCCACCTCAAAACCTGACTGACCCCCCGTCAAAACCTGACTGACCCCCCGTCAAAAACCTGACTGACCCCCCGTCAAAACCTGACTGACCCCCACCTCAAAACCTGACTGACCCCCCGTCAAAAACCTGACTGACCCCCCGTCAAAACCTGACTGACCCCCACCTCAAAACCTGACTGACCCCCCGTCAAAACCTGACTGACCCCCACCTCAAAACCTGACTGACCCCCACCTCAAAACCTGACTGACCCCCCGTCAAAACCTGACTGACCCCCGTCAAAACCTGACTGACCCCCACCTCAAAACCTGACTGACCCCCCGTAACCTGACTGACCCCCCGTCAAAACCTGACTGACCCCCAGTCAAAACCTGACTGACCCCCCGTCAAAACCTGACTGACCCCCCGTCCAAACCTGACTGACCCCCACCTCAAAACCTGACTGACCCCCCGTCAAAACCTGACTGACCCCCACCTCAAAACCTGACTGACCCCCAGTCAAAACCTGACTGACCCCCACCTCAAAACCTGACTGACCCCCACCTCAAAACCTGACTGACCCCCCGTCAAAACCTGACTGACCCCCCGTCAAAACCTGACTGACCCCCACCTCAAAACCTGACTGACCCCCCGTCAAAACCTGACTGACCCCCACCTCAAAACCTGACTGACCCCCCGTCAAAACCTGACTGACCCCCCCGTCAAAACCTGACTGACCCCCCGTCAAAACCTGACTGACCCCCCACCCTCAAAACCTGACTGACCCCCCGTCAAAACCTGACTGACCCCCCGTCAAAACCTGACTGACCCCCACCTCAAAACCTGACTGACCCCCCGTCAAAACCTGACTGACCCCCACCTCAAAACCTGACTGACCCCCACCTCAAAACCTGACTGACCCCCCGTCAAAACCTGGACTGACCCCCACCTCAAACCCTGACTGACCCCCCACCTCCAAAACCTGACTGACCCCCCCGTCAAAACCTGACTGACCCCCCGTCAAAACCTGACTGACCCCCGTCAAAACCTGACTGACCCCCAGTCAAAACCTGACTGACCCCCCGTCAAAACCTGACTGACCCCCCGTCAAAACCTGACTGACCCCCACCTCAAAACCTGACTGACCCCCCGTCAAAACCTGACTGACCCCCCGTCAAAACCTGACTGACCCCCACCTCAAAACCTGACTGACCCCCCGTCAAAACCTGACTGACCCCCCGTCAAAACCTGACTGACCCCCACCTCAAAACCTGACTGACCCCCCGTCAAAACCTGACTGACCCCCACCTCAAAACCTGACTGACCCCCCGTCAAAACCTGACTGACCCCCACCTCAAAACCTGACTGACCCCCACCTCAAAACCTGACTGACCCCCCGTCAAAACCTGACTGACCCCCCGTCAAAACCTGACTGACCCCCCGTCAAAACCTGACTGACCCACGGTCAAAACCTGACTGACCCCCACCTCAAAACCTGACTGAGCCCCGGCAAAACCTGACTGACCCACGGTCAAAACCTGACTGACCCCCGCCTCAAAACCTGACTGACCCCCGCCTCAAAACCTGACTGACCCCCCACCTCAAAACCTGACTGACCACCACCTCAAAACCTGACTGACCCCCACCTCAAAACCTGACTGACCCCCCGTCAAAACCTGACTGACCTCCACCTCAAAACCTGACTAACCCCCCGTCAAAACCTGACTGACCCCCCCGTCAAAACCTGACTGACCCCCCGTCAAAACCTGACTGACCCCCACCTCAAAACCTGACTGACCCCCACCTCAAAACCTGACTGACCCCCCGTCAAAACCTGACTGACCCCCACCTCAAAACCTGACTGACCCCCACCTCAAAACCTGACTGACCCACGGTCAAAACCTGACTGACCCCCACCTCAAAACCTGACTGACCCCCCGTCAAAACCTGACTGACCCCCCCGTCAAAACCTGACTGACCCCCACCTCAAAACCTGACTGACCCCCACCTCAAAACCTGACTGACCCCCCGTCAAAACCTGGACTGACCCCCACCTCAAAACCTGACTGACCCCCACCTCAAAACCTGACTGACCCCCCGTCAAAACCTGACTGACCCCCCGTCAAAACCTGACTGACCCCCACCTCAAAACCTGACTGACCCCCCCGTCAAAACCTGACTGACCCCCACCTCAAAACCTGACTGACCCCCCGTCAAAACCTGACTGACCCCCGTCAAAACCTGACTGACCCCCACCTCAAAACCTGACTGACCCCCACCTCAAAACCTGACTGACCCCCCGTCAAAACCTGACTGACCCCCCGTCAAAACCTGACTGACCCCCACCTCAAAACCTGACTGACCCCCACCTCAAAACCTGACTGACCCCCCGTCAAAACCTGACTGACCCCCAGTCAAAACCTGACTGACCCCCACCTCAAAACCTGACTGACCCCCCGTCAAAACCTGACTGACCCCCACCTCAAACCCTGACTGACCCCCCGTCAAAATCTGACTGACCCCCCGTCAAAACCTGACTGACCCCCACCTCAAAACCTGACTGACCCCCCGTCAAAACCTGAGTGACCCCCAGTCAAAACCTGACTGACCCCCACCTCAAAACCTGACTGACCCCCACCTCAAAACCTGACTGACCCCCCGTCAAAACCTGACTGACCCCCCGTCAAAACCTGACTGACCCCCACCTCAAAACCTGACTGACCCCCCGTCAAAACCTGACTGACCCCCACCTCAAAACCTGACTGACCCCCACCTCAAAACCTGACTGACCCCCCGTCAAAACCTGACTGACCCCCCGTCAAAACCTGACTGACCCCCCGTCAAAACCTGACTGACCCCCAACTCAAAACCTGACTGACCCCCCGTCAAAACCTGACTGACCCCCACCTCAAAACCTGACTGACCCCCCGTCAAAACCTGACTGACCCCCCGTCAAAACCTGACTGACCCCCACCTCAAAACCTGACTGACCCCCCGTCAAAACCTGACTGACCCCCCGTCAAAACCTGACTGACCCCCACCTCAAAACCTGACTGACCCCCCGTCAAAACCTGACTGACCCCCACCTCAAAACCTGACTGACCCCCCGTCAAAACCTGACTGACCCCCACCTCAAAACCTGACTGACCCCCCGTCAAAACCTGACTGACCCCCACCTCAAAACCTGACTGACCCCCACCTCAAAACCTGACTGACCCCCCGTCAAAACCTGACTGACCCCCGTCAAAACCTGACTGACCCCCCGTCAAAACCTGACTGACCCCCCGTCAAAACCTGACTGACCCCCCGTCAAACCCTGACTGACCCCCCGTCAAAACCTGACTGACCCCCCGTCAAAACCTGACTGACCCCCACCTCAAAACCTGACTGACCCCCACCTCAAAACCTGACTGACCCCCCGTCAAAACCTGACTGACCCCCCGTCAAAACCTGACTGACCCCCCGTCAAAACCTGACTGACCCCCACCTCAAAACCTGACTGACCCCCCGTCAAAACCTGACTGACCCCCCGTCAAAACCTGACTGACCCCCACCTCAAAACCTTACTGACCCCCCCGTCAAAACCTGACTGACCCCCGTCAAAGCCTGACTGACCCCCCGTCAAAACCTGACGGACCCCCACCTCAAAACCTGACTGACCCCCACCTCAAAACCTGACTGACCCCCACCTCAAAACCTGACTGACCCCCACCTCAAAACCTGACTGACCCCCACCTCAAAACCTGATTGACCCCCCCGTCAAAACCTGACTGACCCCCCCGTCAAAACCTGACTGACCCCCACCTCAAAACCTGACTGACCCCCCGTCAAAACCTGACTGACCCCCCGTCAAAACCTGACTGACCCCCACCTCAAAACCTGACTGACCCCCACCTCAAAACCTGACTGACCCCCCGTCAAAACCTGACTGACCCCCCGTCAAAACCTGACTGACCCCCACCTCAAAACCTGACTGACCCCCCGTCAAAACCTGACTGACCCCCCGTCAAAACCTGACTGACCCCCAGTCAAAACCTGACTGACCCCCCGTCAAAACCTGACTGACCCCCACCTCAAAACCTGACTGACCCCCACCTCAAAACCTGACTGACCCCCCGTCAAAACCTGACTGACCCCCCGTCAAAACTGACTGACCCCCCGTCAAAACCTGACTGACCCCCCGTCAAAACCTGACTGACCCCCACCTCAAAACCTGACTGACCCCCCGTCAAAACCTGACTGACCCCCCGTCAAAACCTGACTGACCCCCACCTCAAAACCTTACTGACCCCCCCGTCAAAACCTGACTGACCCCCGTCAAAGCCTGACTGACCCCCCGTCAAAACCTGACGGACCCCCACCTCAAAACCTGACTGACCCCCACCTCAAAACCTGACTGACCCCCCGTCAAAACCTGACTGACCCCCCGTCAAAACCTGACTGACCCCCCATCAAAACCTGACTGACCCCCACCTCAAAACCTGACTGACCCCCCGTCAAAACCTGACTGACCCCCCGTCAAAACCTGACCGACCCCCCGTCAAAACCTGACTGACCCCCCGTCAAAACCTGACTGACCCCCACCTCAAAACCTGACTGACCCCCCGTCAAAACCTGACTGACCCCCACCTCAAAACCTGACTGACCCCCCGTCAAAACCTGACTGACCCCCCGTCAAAACCTGACTGACCCCCAACTCAAAACCTGACTGACCCCCCGTCAAAACCTGACTGACCCCCACCTCAAAACCTGACTGACCCCCCGTCAAAACCTGACTGACCCCCCGTCAAAACCTGACTGACCCCCACCTCAAAACCTGACTGACCCCCCGTCAAAACCTGACTGACCCCCCGTCAAAACCTGACTGACCCCCACCTCAAAACCTGACTGACCCCCCGTCAAAACCTGACTGACCCCCACCTCAAAACCTGACTGACCCCCCGTCAAAACCTGACTGACCCCCACCTCAAAACCTGACTGACCCCCCGTCAAAACCTGACTGACCCCCACCTCAAAACCTGACTGACCCCCACCTCAAAACCTGACTGACCCCCCGTCAAAACCTGACTGACCCCCGTCAAAACCTGACTGACCCCCCGTCAAAACCTGACTGACCCCCCGTCAAAACCTGACTGACCCCCCGTCAAACCCTGACTGACCCCCCGTCAAAACCTGACTGACCCCCCGTCAAAACCTGACTGACCCCCACCTCAAAACCTGACTGACCCCCACCTCAAAACCTGACTGACCCCCCGTCAAAACCTGACTGACCCCCCGTCAAAACCTGACTGACCCCCCGTCAAAACCTGACTGACCCCCACCTCAAAACCTGACTGACCCCCCGTCAAAACCTGACTGACCCCCCGTCAAAACCTGACTGACCCCCACCTCAAAACCTTACTGACCCCCCCGTCAAAACCTGACTGACCCCCGTCAAAGCCTGACTGACCCCCCCGTCAAAACCTGACGGACCCCCACCTCAAAACCTGACTGACCCCCACCTCAAAACCTGACTGACCCCCCGTCAAAACCTGACTGACCCCCCGTCAAAACCTGACTGACCCCCCGTCAAAACCTGACTGACCCCCACCTCAAAACCTGACTGACCCCCCGTCAAAACCTGACTGACCCCCCGTCAAAACCTGACCGACCCCCCGTCAAAACCTGACTGACCCCCCGTCAAAACCTGACTGACCCCCACCTCAAAACCTGACTGACCCCCCGTCAAAACCTGACTGACCCCCACCTCAAAACCTGACTGACCCCCCGTCAAAACCTGACTGACCCCCCGTCAAAACCTGACTGACCCCCAACTCAAAACCTGACTGACCCCCCGTCAAAACCTGACTGACCCCCACCTCAAAACCTGACTGACCCCCCGTCAAAACCTGACTGACCCCCCGTCAAAACCTGACTGACCCCCACCTCAAAACCTGACTGACCCCCCGTCAAAACCTGACTGACCCCCCGTCAAAACCTGACTGACCCCCACCTCAAAACCTGACTGACCCCCCGTCAAAACCTGACTGACCCCCACCTCAAAACCTGACTGACCCCCCGTCAAAACCTGACTGACCCCCACCTCAAAACCTGACTGACCCCCCGTCAAAACCTGACTGACCCCCACCTCAAAACCTGACTGACCCCCACCTCAAAACCTGACTGACCCCCCGTCAAAACCTGACTGACCCCCGTCAAAACCTGACTGACCCCCCCGTCAAAACCTGACTGACCCCCCGTCAAAACCTGACTGACCCCCCGTCAAACCCTGACTGACCCCCCGTCAAAACCTGACTGACCCCCCGTCAAAACCTGACTGACCCCCACCTCAAAACCTGACTGACCCCCACCTCAAAACCTGACTGACCCCCCGTCAAAACCTGACTGACCCCCCGTCAAAACCTGACTGACCCCCACCTCAAAACCTGACTGACCCCCCGTCAAAACCTGACTGACCCCCCGTCAAAACCTGACTGACCCCCACCTCAAAACCTTACTGACCCCCCCGTCAAAACCTGACTGACCCCCGTCAAAGCCTGACTGACCCCCCGTCAAAACCTGACGGACCCCCACCTCAAAACCTGACTGACCCCCACCTCAAAACCTGACTGACCCCCACCTCAAAACCTGACTGACCCCCACCTCAAAACCTGACTGACCCCCACCTCAAAACCTGATTGACCCCCCCGTCAAAACCTGACTGACCCCCCGTCAAAACCTGACTGACCCCCACCTCAAAACCTGACTGACCCCCCGTCAAAACCTGACTGACCCCCCGTCAAAACCTGACTGACCCCCACCTCAAAACCTGACTGACCCCCACCTCAAAACCTGACTGACCCCCCGTCAAAACCTGACTGACCCCCCGTCAAAACCTGACTGACCCCCACCTCAAAACCTGACTGACCCCCCGTCAAAACCTGACTGACCCCCCGTCAAAACCTGACTGACCCCCAGTCAAAACCTGACTGACCCCCCGTCAAAACCTGACTGACCCCCACCTCAAAACCTGACTGACCCCCACCTCAAAACCTGACTGACCCCCCGTCAAAACCTGACTGACCCCCCGTCAAAACCTGACTGACCCCCCGTCAAAACCTGACTGACCCCCACCTCAAAACCTGACTGACCCCCCGTCAAAACCTGACTGACCCCCCGTCAAAACCTGACTGACCCCCACCTCAAAACCTTACTGACCCCCCCGTCAAAACCTGACTGACCCCCACCTCAAAACCTGACTGACCCCCCGTCAAAACCTGACTGACCCCCCGTCAAAACCTGACTGACCCCCACCTCAAAACCTGACTGACCCCCCGTCAAAACCTGACTGACCCCCCGTCAAAACCTGACTGACCCCCACCTCAAAACCTGACTGACCCCCCGTCAAAACCTGACTGACCCCCACCTCAAAACCTGACTGACCCCCACCTCAAAACCTGACTGACCCCCACCTCAAAACCTGACTGACCCCCACCTCAAAACCTGACTGACCCCCCGTCAAAACCTGACTGACCCCCCGTCAAAACCTGACTGACCCCCACCTCAAAACCTGACTGACCCCCCGTCAAAACCTGACTGACCCCCACCTCAAACCCTGACTGACCCCCCGTCAAAACCTGACTGACCCCCCGTCAAAACCTGACTGACCCCCACCTCAAAACCTGACTGACCCCCCGTCAAAACCTGACTGACCCCCCCGTCAAAACCTGACTGACCCCCACCTCAAAACCTGACTGACCCCCCGTCAAAACCTGACTGACCCCCACCTCAAAACCTGACTGACCCCCCGTCAAAACCTGACTGACCCCCACCTCAAAACCTGACTGACCCCCCGTCAAAACCTGACTGACCCCCACCTCAAAACCTGACTGACCCCCACCTCAAAACCTGACTGACCCCCCCGTCAAAACCTGACTGACCCCCGTCAAAACCTGACTGACCCCCCGTCAAAACCTGACTGACCCCCCGTCAAAACCTGACTGACCCCCCGTCAAACCCTGACTGACCCCCCGTCAAAACCTGACTGACCCCCCGTCAAAACCTGACTGACCCCCACCTCAAAACCTGACTGACCCCCACCTCAAAACCTGACTGACCCCCCGTCAAAACCTGACTGACCCCCCGTCAAAACCTGACTGACCCCCCGTCAAAACCTGACTGACCCCCACCTCAAAACCTGACTGACCCCCCGTCAAAACCTGACTGACCCCCCGTCAAAACCTGACTGACCCCCACCTCAAAACCTTACTGACCCCCCCGTCAAAACCTGACTGACCCCCGTCAAAGCCTGACTGACCCCCCGTCAAAACCTGACGGACCCCCACCTCAAAACCTGACTGACCCCCACCTCAAAACCTGACTGACCCCCACCTCAAAACCTGACTGACCCCCACCTCAAAACCTGACTGACCCCCACCTCAAAACCTGATTGACCCCCCCGTCAAAACCTGACTGACCCCCCGTCAAAACCTGACTGACCCCCACCTCAAAACCTGACTGACCCCCCGTCAAAACCTGACTGACCCCCCGTCAAAACCTGACTGACCCCCACCTCAAAACCTGACTGACCCCCACCTCAAAACCTGACTGACCCCCCGTCAAAACCTGACTGACCTCCACCTCAAAACCTGACTGACCCCCCGTCAAAACCTGACTGACCCCCACCTCAAAACCTGACTGACCCCCCGTCAAAACCTGACTGACCCCCCGTCAAAACCTGACTGACCCCCAGTCAAAACCTGACTGACCCCCCGTCAAAACCTGACTGACCCCCACCTCAAAACCTGACTGACCCCCACCTCAAAACCTGACTGACCCCCCCGTCAAAACCTGACTGACCCCCCGTCAAAACCTGACTGACCCCCCGTCAAAACCTGACTGACCCCCACCTCAAAACCTGACTGACCCCCCGTCAAAACCTGACTGACCCCCCGTCAAAACCTGACTGACCCCCACCTCAAAACCTGACTGACCCCCCGTCAAAACCTGACTGACCCCCACCTCAAAACCTGACTGACCCCCCGTCAAAACCTGACTGACCCCCACCTCAAACCCTGACTGACCCCCCGTCAAAACCTGACTGACCCCACCTCAAAACCTGACTGACCCCCACCTCAAAACCTGACTGACCCCCCGTCAAAACCTGACTGACCCCCCGTCAAAACCTGACTGACCCCCACCTCAAAACCTGACTGACCCCCCCCGTCAAAACCTGACTGACCCCCACCTCAAAACCTGACTGACCCCCACCTCAAAACCTGACTGACCCCCCGTCAAAACCTGACTGACCCCCCGTCAAAACCTGACTGACCCCCCGTCAAAACCTGACTGACCCCCCGTCAAAACCTGACTGACCCCCCCACCCCCTGCAGGTGGCGGTGTTGCTGGAGGACCTGCCTGTTGGAGGCCGGCCTGCAGGTGGCGGTGTATCTGGAGGACCTGCTGGTTGATTCCAGGCCTGCAGGTGGCGGTGTTGCTGGAGGACCTGCTGGTTGATGCCAGGCCTGCAGGTGGCGGTGTCTCTGGAGGTCCTCCTGGATGGAACCCGGCCTGCAGGTGGCGGTGTCTGTTCTGTGGAGGACCTGCCTGTTGGAGGCCGGCCTGCAGGTGGCGGTGTGTCTGGAGGACCTGGTCGTTGATGCCAGGCCTGCAGGTGGCGGTGTCTGTTCTGTGGAGGACCTGCCTGTTGGAGGCCGGCCTGCAGGTGGCGGTGTGTCTGGAGGACCTGCTCGTTGATGCCAGGCCTGCAGGTGGCGGTGTCTGTGGAGGACCTGCTTGTTGGAGGCCGGCCTGCAGGTGGCGGTGTCTCTGGATGACCTGCTGTTTGGAGCTCGGCCTGCAGGTGGCGGTGTTTCTGTTGGACCTGCTGGTTGCAGCCGGGCCTGCAGGGGCGGTTTCTGTTCTGTGGAGGGCCTGCCTGTTGTAGGCCGGCCTGCAGGTGGCGGTGTGCCTGGAGGACCTAGTCGTTGATGCCAGGCCTGCAGGTGGCGCTGTCTGTGGAGGACCTGCTTGTTGGAGGCCGGCCTGCAGGTGGGGGTGTGTCGGTGGTCGACCCGCCGGTTGTTGCCCGGCCTGCAGGTGGTCGTGTCGCTGGAGGTCCTGCAGATTGGTGGCAGGCCTGCAGGTGGTGGTGTCGCTGGAGGTCCTGCCCATTGGTGCCAGGCCTGCAGGGGGTGGTGTCGCTGGAGGACCTGCCGGTTGGAGCCGGAGCTGCAGTGGCGATGTCTGGAAGGACCTCCGTTTGCTGCAGGTGGCGGTGTATGTGGAGCACCTGCCGGTTGATGCCAGGCCTGCAGGTGGCGGTGTCTGTGGAAGACCTGCCGGTTGATGCCAGGCCTGCAGGTGGTGGTGTCTGTGGACGACCTGCAGCTTGGAGCCGGGGCTGCAGGTGGCGGTGTCTGTAGACGACCTGCAGCTTGGAGCCGGGGCTGCAGGTGGCGGTGTCTGTGGAGGACCTGCAGGTTGGAGCGCGGCCTGCAGGTGGCGGTGTCTGTGGGCGACCTGCAGCTTTGCGCCGGGGCTGCAGGTGGCGGTTTATGTGGAGGACCTGCAGCTTGATACCATGTTTGCAGGTGGCGGTGTCTGTGGAGGACCTGCATGTTGGACCCGGACCTGCAGGTGACGGTGTCTGCGAAGGACCTCCGGTTGGATGCGGACCTGCAGATGGCGGTGTATGTTGAGGACCTGTAGGTTGGAGCCAGGCGTGCAGGTAGAGGTATCTGTGGAGGACCTGCAGTTTGGAGCCTGGCCTGCAGGTGGCGGTGTTTGAGCAGGACCTGCAGCTTGCAGCCGGACCTGCAGGTGGTGGTGTCTGTGGAGGCCCTGCAGCTTGATGCCAGGCCTGCAGGCGGCGGTGTCTGTGGAGGACCTGCTGCTTGGAGCCGGAACTGCAGGTGGCGGTGTCTGTGGAGGACCTGCAGCTTAGAGCCGGACCTGCAGGTGGCGGTATCTGAGGAGGACCTGCAGCTTGGAGCCGGCCCTGCAGGTGGCGGTGTCTGTGGAAGCCCTGCAGCTTGATGCCAGGCCTGCAGGCGGCGGTGTTTGTGGAGGACCTGCAGCTTTGCGCCGGGGCTGCAGGTGGCGGTGTCTGTGGAGGCCCTGCAGCTTGATGCCAAGCCTGCAGGTGGCGGTTTCTTTGGAGGACCTGCAGCTTTGCGCCGGGGCTGCAGGTGGCGGTGTCTGTGGAGGCCCTGCAGCTTGATGCCAAGCCTGCAGGTGGCGGTTTCTTTGGAGGACCTGCAGCTTGGAGCCAGACCTGCAGGTGGCGGTGTCTCTGGAGGACCTGCAGCTTGATGCCAGGCCTGCAGGCGGCGGTGTCTGTGGAGGACCTGCAGCTTGATGCCAGGCCTGCAGGCGGCGGTGTTTGCGGAGGACCTGCAGCTTGGAGCCGGACCGGCAGGTGGCGTTGTCGCTGGAGCACCCTCTCCTGCACGCACCGCCCGCCCCCCCCCGCCCCCCGGGTTGGAGCCGCGCTCTGAAGCGGCCTCTGGCTGGCGCTGGGGCCCCCAGTGATGATCCAGAGAGTCTGCCGGCGGCTGCAGCAGCTCCTCCTCCCCCGTCCTCCACCTCTGGGCCTCGGCCTCGGCCTCGGCTTCCCGCGGCCCCCACCACAGCGAGCGGGACATGGGGGTCCTCAGCCTGACGGAGCAGGTGAGCGGCCTGGGCAGGGGGACGGAGGGAGGGAGGGAGGGAGGGGGCCGGGGGGCCGGGTCCCGGGCTGGGGAGAGCCCGGGGATGTGAGGCCTACAGGCTCGGGGGTTGGCCTGGCCCTAAAGACTGGGAGGTGCGGGGGGACCGGTTACTGCAGGGAACCTGGGCCTGAATCCCCGCAACTACTGGGGTTTAAATCCCTCAGTCACTGGGGTTTAAATCCCTCAGTCACTGGGGTTTAAATCCCTCAGTCACTGGGGTTTAAATCCCTCAGTCACTGGGGTTTAAATCCCTCAGTCACTGGGGTTTAAATCCCTCAGTCACTGGGGTTTAAATCCCTCAGTCACTGGGGTTTAAATCCCTCAGTCACTGGGGTTTAAATCCCTCAGTCACTGGGGTTTGAATCCCTCAGTCACTGGGGTTTGAATCCCTCAGTCACTGGGGTTTAAATCCCTCAGTCACTGGGGTTTAAATCCCTCAGTCACTGGGGTTTAAATCCCTCAGTCACTGGGGTTTAAATCCCTCAGTCACTGGGGTTTGAATCCCTCAGTCACTGGGGTTTGAATCCCTCAGTCACTGGGGTTTAAATCCCTCAGTCACTGGGGTTTAAATCCCTCAGTCACTGGGGTTTGAATCCCTCAGTTACTGGGATTTAAATCCCTCAGTCACTGGGGTTTAAATCCCTCAGTCACTGGGGTTTAAATCCCTCAGTCACTGGGGTTTAAATCCCTCAGTCACTGGGGTTTAAATCCCTCAGTCACTGGGGTTTAAATCCCTCAGTCACTGGGGTTTGAATCCCTCAGTCACTGGGGTTTAAATCCCTCAGTTACTGGGGTTTAAATCCCTCAGTTACTGGGGTTTAAATCCCTCAGTTACTGGGGTTTAAATCCCTCAGTCACTGGGGTTTAAATCCCTCAGTCACTGGGGTTTGAATCCCTCAGTCACTGGGGTTTACATCCCTCAGTCACTGGGGTTTGAATCCCTCAGTCACTGGGGTTTGAATCCCTCAGTCACTGGGGTTTACATCCCTCAGTCACTGGGGTTTGAATCCCTCAGTTACTGGGGTTTAAATCCCTCAGTCACTGGGGTTTGAATCCCTCAGTCACTGGGGTTTAAATCCCTCAGTCACTGGGGTTTAAATCCCTCAGTTACTGGGGTTTAAATCCCTCAGTCACTGGGGTTTAAATCCCTCAGTCACTGGGGTTTAAATCCCTCAGTCACTGGGGTTTGAATCCCTCAGTCACTGGGGTTTAAATCCCTCAGTTACTGGGGTTTGAATCCCTCAGTCACTGGGGTTTAAATCCCTCAGTCACTGGGGTTTGAATCCCTCAGTCACTGGGGTTTAAATCCCTCAGTCACTGGGGTTTAAATCCCTCAGTTACTGGGGTTTAAATCCCTCAGTCACTGGGGTTTAAATCCCTCAGTCACTGGGGTTTAAATCCCTCAGTTACTGGGGTTTGAATCCCTCAGTCACTGGGGTTTAAATCCCTCAGTCACTGGGGTTTAAATCCCTCAGTCACTGGGGTTTAAATCCCTCAGTCACTGGGGTTTAAATCCCTCAGTCACTGGGGTTTAAATCCCTCAGTCACTGGGGTTTACATCCCTCAGTTACTGGGGTTTAAATCCCTCAGTTACTGGGGTTTGAATCCCTCAGTCACTGGGGTTTACATCCCTCAGTCACTGGGGTTTAAATCCCTCAGTCACTGGGGTTTGAATCCCTCAGTCACTGGGGTTTAAATCCCTCAGTCACTGGGGTTTGAATCCCTCAGTTACTGGGGTTTAAATCCCTCAGTCACTGGGGTTTAAATCCCTCAGTCACTGGGGTTTAAATCCCTCAGTCACTGGGGTTTACATCCCTCAGTCACTGGGGTTTAAATCCCTCAGTCACTGGGGTTTAAATCCCTCAGTCACTGGGGTTTAAATCCCTCAGTCACTGGGGTTTAAATCCCTCAGTCACTGGGGTTTAAATCCCTCAGTCACTGGGGTTTGAATCCCTCAGTTACTGGGGTTTGAATCCCTCAGTCACTGGGGTTTAAATCCCTCAGTCACTGGGGTTTGAATCCCTCAGTCACTGGGGTTTACATCCCTCAGTCACTGGGGTTTACATCCCTCAGTCACTGGGGTTTAAATCCCTCAGTCACTGGGGTTTAAATCCCTCAGTCACTGGGGTTTAAATCCCTCAGTCACTGGGGTTTAAATCCCTCAGTCACTGGGGTTTGAATCCCTCAGTCACTGGGGTTTGAATCCCTCAGTCACTGGGGTTTGAATCCCTCAGTCACTGGGGTTTGAATCCCTCAGTCACTGGGGTTTAAATCCCTCAGTCACTGGGGTTTGAATCCCTCAGTCACTGGGGTTTAAATCCCTCAGTCACTGGGGTTTAAATCCCTCAGTCACTGGGGTTTAAATCCCTCAGTCACTGGGGTTTACATCCCTCAGTCACTGGGGTTTACATCCCTCAGTCACTGGGGTTTGAATCCCTCAGTCACTGGGGTTTAAATCCCTCAGTTACTGGGGTTTGAATCCCTCAGTCACTGGGGTTTAAATCCCTCAGTCACTGGGGTTTGAATCCCTCAGTCACTGGGGTTTAAATCCCTCAGTCACTGGGGTTTAAATCCCTCAGTCACTGGGGTTTGAATCCCTCAGTCACTGGGGTTTGAATCCCTCAGTCACTGGGGTTTAAATCCCTCAGTTACTGGGGTTTGAATCCCTCAGTTACTGGGGTTTGAATCCCTCAGTTACTGGGGTTTAAATCCCTCAGTCACTGGGGTTTAAATCCCTCAGTTACTGGGGTTTAAATCCCTCAGTCACTGGGGTTTAAATCCCTCAGTCACTGGGGTTTAAATCCCTCAGTCACTGGGGTTTAAATCCCTCAGTCACTGGGGTTTGAATCCCTCAGTCACTGGGGTTTAAATCCCTCAGTCACTGGGGTTTACATCCCTCAGTTACTGGGGTTTAAATCCCTCAGTTACTGGGGTTTAAATCCCTCAGTCACTGGGGTTTAAATCCCTCAGTCACTGGGGTTTAAATCCCTCAGTCACTGGGGTTTAAATCCCTCAGTCACTGGGGTTTGAATCCCTCAGTCACTGGGGTTTAAATCCCTCAGTTACTGGGTTTAAATCCCTCAGTTACTGGGGTTTAAATCCCTCAGTTACTGGGATTTAAATCCCTCAGTTACTGGGATTTAAATCCCTCAGTTACTGGGGTTTAAATCCCTCAGTTACTGGGGTTTAAATCCCTCAGTTACTGGGGTTTAAATCCCTCAGTTACTGGGGTTTAAATCCCTCAGTTACTGGGGTTTAAATCCCTCTGTTATTGGGGCTGACATCCCTCTGTTATTGGGGCTGACATCCCTCTGTTATTGGGGCTGACATCCCTCTGTTATTGGGGCTGACATCCCTCTGTTATTGGGGCTGACATCCCTCTGTTATTGGGGCTGACATCCCTCTGTTATTGGGGCTGACATCCCTCTGTTATTGGGGCTGACATCCCTCTGTTATTGGGGCTGACATCCCTCTGTTATTGGGGCTGACATCCCTCTGTTATTGGGGCTGACATCCCTCTGTTATTGGGGCTGACATCCCTCTGTTATTGGGGCTGACATCCCTCTGTTATTGGGGCTGACATCCCTCTGTTATTGGGGCTGACATCCCTCTGTTATTGGGGCTGACATCCCTCTGTTATTGGGGCTGACATCCCTCTGTTATTGGGGCTGACATCCCTCTGTTATTGGGGCTGACATCCCTCTGTTATTGGGGCTGACATCCCTCTGTTATTGGGGCTGACATCCCTCTGTTATTGGGGCTGACATCCCTCTGTTATTGGGGCTGACATCCCTCTGTTATTGGGGCTGACATCCCTCTGTTATTGGGGCTGACATCCCTCTGTTATTGGGGCTGACATCCCTCTGTTATTGGGGCTGACATCCCTCTGTTATTGGGGCTGACATCCCTCTGTTATTGGGGCTGACATCCCTCTGTTATTGGGGCTGACATCCCTCTGTTATTGGGGCTGACATCCCTCTGTTATTGGGGCTGACATCCCTCTGTTATTGGGGCTGACATCCCTCTGTTATTGGGGCTGACATCCCTCTGTTATTGGGGCTGACATCCCTCTGTTATTGGGGCTGACATCCCTCTGTTATTGGGGCTGACATCCCTCTGTTATTGGGGCTGACATCCCTCTGTTATTGGGGCTGACATCCCTCTGTTATTGGGGCTGACATCCCTCTGTTATTGGGGCTGACATCCCTCTGTTATTGGGGCTGACATCCCTCTGTTATTGGGGCTGACATCCCTCTGTTATTGGGGCTGACATCCCTCTGTTATTGGGGCTGACATCCCTCTGTTATTGGGGCTGACATCCCTCTGTTATTGGGGCTGACATCCCTCTGTTATTGGGGCTGACATCCCTCTGTTCTTGGGGCTGACATCCCTCTGTTCTTGGGGCTGACATCCCTCTGTTCTTGGGGCTGACATCCCTCTGTTCTTGGGGCTGACATCCCTCTGTTCTTGGGGCTGACATCCCTCTGTTCTTGGGGCTGACATCCCTCTGTTCTTGGGGCTGACATCCCTCTGTTCTTGGGGCTGACATCCCTCTGTTCTTGGGGCTGACATCCCTCTGTTCTTGGGGCTGACATCCCTCTGTTCTTGGGGCTGACATCCCTCTGTTCTTGGGGCTGACATCCCTCTGTTCTTGGGATTTAAATCCCTCTATTATTGGGCTTTAAATCCCTCTATTATTGGGCTTTAAATCCCTCTATTATTGGGGCCGAAATCCCAAATTATTGCGGTTGACATCCCTCTATTATTGTGGTTGACATCCCTCTATTATTGGGGTTTAAATCCCTCTATTATTGGGGTTTAAATCCCTCTATTATTGGGGTTTAAATCCCTCTATTATTGCGGTTTAAATCGCTCTATTATTGCGGTTTAAATCCCTCTATTATTGGGGTTGACATCCCTCTATTATTGGGGTTTAAATCCCTCTATCATTGCGGTTTAAATCCCTCTATCATTGGGGTTGACATCCCTCTATCGTTGGGGTTTAAATCCCTCTATTATTAGGGTTTTCATCCCTCTATTATTGGGGTTTAAATCCCTCTATTATTGGGATTGGCATCCCTCTATTGTTGGGTTTTTAATCCCTCTATTGTTGTGGTTTTAATCCCTCTATTGTTGGGGTTTTAATCCCTCTATTGTTGGGGTTTTAATCCCTCTATTGTTGGGATTTTAATCTCTCTATTGTTGGGGTTTTAATGTCTGTATTCCCGGGGGTGTAAATCCTCAACTATTGGGGTTTTAATCTCTGTTCCCAGTGGTTTAAATCCTCAATTATTGGGGTTTTAATCTCTGTGTTCCCGAGGGTTTAAATCCTCAATTATTGGAGTTTTAATCTCTCTGTTCCCTGTGGTTTAAATCCTCAATTATTGGGGTTTTAATCTCTGTGTTCCCGAGGGTTTAGATCCTCAATTATTGGGGTTTTAATCTCTGTGTTCCCGAGGGTTTAAATCCTCAATTATTGGGGTTTTAATCTCTGTGTTCTCAGTGGTTTAAATCCTCAATTATTGGGGTTTTAATCTCTCTGTTCCCTGTGGTTTAATTCCTCAATTATTGGAGTTTTAATCTCTCTGTTCCCTGTGGTTTAAATCCTCAATTATTGGGGTTTTAATCTCTCTGTTCCCTGTGGTTTAAATCCTCAATTATTGGGGTTTTAATCTCTGTGTTGCCAGTGGTTTAAATCCTCAATTATTGGGGTTTTAATCTCTGTGTTGCCAGTGGTTTAAATCCTCAATTATTGGGGTTTTAATCTCTGTGTTCCTGAGCTTTTAAATCCTCAATTATTGGGGTTTTAATCTCTCTGTTCCCTGTGGTTTAAATCCTCAATTATTGGGGTTTTAATCTCTGTGTTCCCGAGGGTTTAAATCCTCAATTATTGGGGTTTTAATCTCTGTGTTCTCAGTGGTTTAAATCCTCAATTATTGGGGTTTTAATCTCTGTGTTCTCAGTGGTTTAAATACTCAATTATTGGGGTATTAATCTCTGTGTTCTCAGTGGTTTAAATCCTCAATTATTGGGGTTTTAATCTCTGTGTTGCCAGTGGTTTAAATCCTCAATTATTGGGGTTTTAATCTCTGTGTTGCCAGTGGTTTAAATCCTCAATTATTGGGGTTTTAATCTCTATGTTTCCCCGGGGTTTAAATCCTCAATTATTGGGGTTTTAATCTCTGTGTTCCCGAGAGTTTAAATCCTCAATTATTGGGGTTTTAATCTCTGTGTTGCCAGTGGTTTAAATCCTCAATTATTGGAGTTTTAATCTCTCTGTTCCCTGTGGTTTAAATCCTCAATTATTGGGGTTTTAATCTGTGTTCCTGAGGGTTTAAATCCTCAATTATTGGGGTTTTAATCTCTGTGTTCTCAGTGGTTTAAATCCTCAATTATTGGGGTTTTAATCTCTGTGTTGCCAGTGGTTTAAATCCTCAATTATTGGGGTTTTAATCTCTGTGTTGCCAGTGGTTTAAATCCTCAATTATTGGGGTTTTAATCTCTATGTTTCCCCGGGGTTTAAATCCTCAATTATTGGGGTTTTAATCTGTGTTCCAGAGGGTTTGAATCCTCAATTATTGGGGTTTTAATCTGTGTTCTCAGTGGTTTAAATCCTCAATTATTGGGGTTTTAATCTCTGTGTTCTCAGTGGTTTAAATCCTCAATTATTGGGGTTTTAATCTCTGTGTTCCCGAGGGTTTAAATCCTCAATTATTGGAGTTTTAATCTCTCTGTTCCCTGTGGTTTAAATCCTCAATTATTGGGGTTTTAATCTGTGTTCCTGAGGGTTTAAATCCTCAGTTATTGGGGTTTTAATCTCTGTGTTCTCAGTGGTTTAAATCCTCAATTATTGGGGTTTTAATCTCTGTGTTGCCAGTGGTTTAAATCCTCAATTATTGGGGTTTTAATCTCTATGTTTCCCCGGGGTTTAAATCCTCAGTTATTGGAGTTTTAATCTCTCTGTACCCTGTGGTTTAAATCCTCAATTATTGGAGTTTTAATCTCTCTGTACCCTGTGATTTAAATCCTCAATTATTGGGGTTTTAATCTGTGTTCTCAGTGGTTTAAATCCTCAATTATTGGGGTTTTAATCTCTGTGTTCCCGAGGGTTTAAATCCTCAATTATTGGGGTTTTAATCTCTGTGTTGCCAGTGGTTTAAATCCTCAATTATTGGAGTTTTAATCTCTGTGTTCCCGAGAGTTTAAATCCTCAATTATTGGGGTTTTAATCTGTGTTCCTGAGGGTTTAAATCCTCAATTATTGGGGTTTTAATCTCTGTGTTCTCAGTGGTTTAAATCCTCAATTATTGGGGTTTTAATCTCTGTGTTTCCCCGGGGTTTGAATCCTCAATTATTGGGGTTTTAATCTCTGTGTTCTCAGTGTTTTAAATCCTCAATTATTGGGGTTTTAATCTCTTTGTTCCCAAGGGTTTAAATTCTCAATTATTGGGGTTTTAATCTCTGTGTTTCCCCGGGGTTTTAATCCTCAATTATTGGGGTTTTAATCTCTGTGTTCTCAGTGTTTTAAATCCTCAATTATTGGGGTTTTAATCTCTTTGTTCCCGAGGGTTTAAATTCTCAATTATTGGGGTTTTAATCTCTGTGTTTCCCCGGGGTTTAAATCCTCAGTTATTGGGGGTTTAATTCTGAATTATACAGGAGCCCAATCCCTGTTTTACTGGGGGTTTTAATCTCTGTGTTTCCCCGGGGTTTAAATCCTCAGTTATTGGGGGTTTAATTCTGAATTATACAGGAGCCCAATCCCTGTTTTACTGGGGGTTTTAATCTCTGTGTTTCCCCGGGGTTTAAATCCTCAGTTATTGGGGGTTTAATTCTGAATTATACAGGAGCCCAATCCCTGTTTTACTGGGGGTTTTAATCTCTGTGTTTCCCCGGGGTTTAAATCCTCAGTTATTGGGGGTTTAATTCTGAATTATACAGGAGCCCAATCCCTGTTTTACTGGGGGTTTTAATCTCTGTGTTTCCCCGGGGTTTAAATCCTCAGTTATTGGGGGTTTAATTCTGAATTATACAGGAGCCCAATCCCTGTTTTACTGGGGGTTTTAATCTCTGTGTTTCCCCGGGGTTTAAATCCTCAGTTATTGGGGGTTTAATTCTGAATTATACAGGAGCCCAATCCCTGTTTTACTAGGGGTTTTAATCTCTGTGTTTCCCCGGGGTTTAAATCCTCAGTTATTGGGGGTTTAATTCTGAATTATACAGGAGCCCAATCCCTGTTTTACTGGGGGTTTTAATCTGTGTTTCCCCGGGGTTTAAATCCTCAGTTATTGGGGGTTTAATTCTGAATTATACAGGAGCCCAATCCCTGTTTTACTGGGGGTTTTAATCTCTGTGTTTCCCCGGGGTTTAAATCCTCAGTTATTGGGGGTTTAATTCTGAATTATACAGGAGCCCAATCCCTGTTTTACTGGGGGTTTTAATCTGTGTTTCCCCGGGGTTTAAATCCTCAGTTATTGGGGGTTTAATTCTGAATTATACAGGAGCCCAATCCCTGTTTTACTGGGGGTTTTAATCTGTGTTTCCCCGGGGTTTAAATCCTCAGTTATTGGGGGTCTAATTCTGAATTATACAGGAGCCCAATCCCTGTTTTACTGGGGGTTTTAATCTCTGTGTTTCCCCGGGGTTTAAATCCTCAGTTATTGGGGGTTTAATTCTGAATTATACAGGAGCCCAATCCCTGTTTTACTGGGGGTTTTAATCTCTGTGTTTCCCCGGGGTTTAAATCCTCAGTTATTGGGGGTTTAAATCTGAATTATACAGGAGCCCAATCCCTGTTTTACTGGGGGTTTTAATCGTCAAATGGATCTTAAATGCTCAAAATTGGGGTTTTAATCTTCAGTTATATTAACGTTTATTCCTTGTGTTATTAGTGGTTTCAATCCGTAATTACATTAGGGTATGATCCCTGTTAATAGTTATTTTAATCCTCAATTATAATGGGGTTCAATCCCCGTATCATTGGGGGTGTGTGCCCCATCGGGGGTTGGTGTACCCGGTTACTGAGTTATGATGCGTGGGTTTTTGGGGTTTATCTCCTCTGTATTGGACATCTGACAGCTGCTATCAACGTTGGGTGTTGGTGCACGTGAAGAATATCTTCAAAACCAAGTAGTGCTAGTTTTCAATCAGATTAATTGTGCCTGAAATTTACTTTAATGCTTCAAAGATATATTTTCACTTCTCAGCGATTTAACTCACTGGTTTAAAAGTTTACTTACGATGCAATTAAATCCAGGAGCAGGTTCGAAGGGGCTGAATGGCCCCCTCCTGTTCCTCTGTAACAGGCTCGAGGAGGGGGCTGAATGGTCCCTACAACCCTCCCTACCTCTGTAACCTCCTCCAGTCCCATACGACCATCCCTATCTCTGTAATCTCCTCCAGCTCCAACAACCCTCCCTATCTCTGTAACCTCTTCCAGTCCCCTACAACCCTCCCTATCTCTGTAACCTCCTCCAGCCCCTACAACCCTTCCTATCTCTGTAACCTCCTCCAGTCCCTATAGCCCTTCCTATCACTGTAACCTCCACCAGCCCCTACAACCCTCCCTATCTCTGTAACCTCCTCCAAGCCCTTACAACCCTCCCTATCTCTGTACACTCCTCCAGCTCCTACAACCCTCCCTGTCTTTGTACCCTCCTCCAGCCCCTACACCCCTCCCTATCTCTGTAACCTCCGCAAGCCCCTATAACTCACCCTATTCTGTAACCTCTTCCAGCACCTACACCCCTCCCTATCTCTGTAACCTCCTCCAGCCCCTACAACCCTCCCCATCTCTGTAACCTCCTCCAGCCCCGACAACCCTCCCCATCTCTGTAACCTCCTCCAGCCCCTACAACCCTCCCTATCTCTGTAACCTCCTCCAGCCACTACAACCCTCCCTATCTCTGTAACCTCCTCCAGTCTCCTGTACCCCTCCTTATCTCTGTAACCTCCGCAAGCCCCTACAACTCACCCTATTCTGTAACCTCTTCCAGCCCCTACACCCCTCCCTATCTCTGTAACCTACTCCAGCCCCTACACCCTCCCTATCTCAGTGACCTCCTCCAGCACATACAACCCTCCCTACCTCTGTAACCTCCGCCAAGCCCTACAACCCTCCCATCTCGGTAACCTCCTCCAGTCCCTACACCCTCCTTACCTCTGTAACCTCCTCCAGCACCTACAACCCTCCCTATCTCTGTAACCTCCTCCAGCCCCTACACCCCTCCCTATCTCTGTAACCTCCTCCAGCCCCTACAACCCACCCTATCTCTGTAACCTCTTCCAGTCCCTACACCCCTCCCTATCTCTGTAACCCCCTCCAGCCCCGACACCCCTCCCTATCTCTGAAACCTCCTCCAGCCCTTACAACCCTCCTATCTTTGTACACCTCCTCCAGCCCCCTACAACCCTCCCTATCTTTGTACACCTCCTCCAGCCCCTACACCCCTCCCTATCTCTGTAACCTCCTCCAGCCCCTACAACCCACCCTATCTCTGTAACCTCTTCCAGTCCCTACACCCCTCCCTATCTCTGTAACCCCCTCCAGCCCCGACACCCCTCCCTATCTCTGAAACCTCCTCCAGCCCTTACAACCCTCCTATCTTTGTACACCTCCTCCAGCCCCCTACAACCCTCCCTATCTTTGTACACCTCCTCCAGCCCCTACAACCCTCCCTATCTCTGTAACCTCCTCCAGCCTCTACACCCCTACCTATCTCTGTAACCTCCTCCAGCCCCTACACACCTCCCTATCTCTGTAGCCTCCTCCAGCCCCTATACACCTCCCTATCTCTGTAACCTCCATCAGCTCCTACAACCCTGCCTATCTCTGTAACCCCTCCAGCCCCTACACCCCTCCCTATCTCTGTAACCTCCTCCAGCCCCAACACCTCTCCCTATCTCTGTAACCTCCTCCAACCCCTACAACCCTTCCTATCTCTGTCACCTCCTCCAACCCCTACAACCCTCCCTATCTCTGTAACCTCCTCCAGTCCCTACACACCTCCATATCTCTGTAGCCTCCTTCAGCCCCTATACACCTCCCTATGTCTGTAACCTCCATCAGCTCCTACAACCCTGCCTATCTCTGTAACCTCCTCCAGCCCCAACACCCCTCCCTATCTCTGTAACCTCCTCCAGCCTCTACACCCGTCCCTATCTCTCTAACCTCCTCCAGCCCCTACAACCCTCCTTATCTCTGTAACTGCTTCCAGCCCCTACAACATTCCCTATCTCTGTAACCTCTTCCAGCCCTGACAACCCGCCCTATCTCTGTAACCTCCTCCAGCCCCTACACCGCACTCTATCTCTGTAACCTCCTCCAGCCCCCTACACCCCTCCCTATCTCTGTAACCTCTTCCAGCCCTGACAACCCTCCCTATTTCTGTAACCTCCTCCAGCCCCTACAACCCTCCCTATCTCTGTAACCCCCTCCAGCCCCTACACCCCTCCCTATCTCTCTAACCTCCTCCAGTCCCCTACAATCCTCCCTATCTCTGTAACCCCCTCCAGCCCCTACACCCCTCCCTATCTCTGTAACCTCCTCCAGCCACTACACACCTCCCTATCTCCGTAACCCCTTCCAGCCCCTACAGCCCTCCCTATCTCTGTAACCTCCTCCAGTCTCAACAAGCCTCCAAGGTCACTGAACTCCTCGAATTCCCGCCTCTCATGCATTCTCCCCAGTTTCCATTGCTGCACCATTGGCGGCCGTGTCTTCAGCTGCCTGGGCCCTGAGTTCTTGAAAATTCCCTCCCTCAACTCGTCTCACCATGTCTCACCGCCTGTCCGCCCCTCTCTCGCCGCCTGTCCGCCCCTCTCTCGCCGCCTGTCCGCCCCTCTCTCGCCGCCTGTCCGCCCCTCTCTCGCCGCCTGTCCGCCCCTCTCTCGCCGCCTGTCCGCCCCTCTCTCGCCGCCTGTCCGCCCCTCTCTCGCCGCCTGTCCGCCCCTCTCTCGCCGCCTGTCCGCCCCTCTCTCGCCGCCTGTCCGCCCCTCTCTCGCCGCCTGTCCGCCCCTCTCTCGCCGCCTGTCCGCCCCTCTCTCGCCGCCTGTCCGCCCCTCTCTCGCCGCCTGTCCGCCCCTCTCTCGCCGCCTGTCCGCCCCTCTCTCGCCGCCTGTCCGCCCCTCTCTCGCCGCCTGTCCGCCCCTCTCTCGCCGCCTGTCCGCCCCTCTCTCGCCGCCTGTCCGCCCCTCTCTCGCCGCCTGTCCGCCCCTCTCTCGCCGCCTGTCCGCCCCTCTCTCGCCGCCTGTCCGCCCCTCTCTCGCCGCCTGTCCGCCCCTCTCTCGCCGCCTGTCCGCCCCTCTCTCGCCGCCTGTCCGCCCCTCTCTCGCCGCCTGTCCGCCCCTCTCTCGCCGCCTGTCCGCCCCTCTCTCGCCGCCTGTCCGCCCCTCTCTCGCCGCCTGTCCGCCCCTCTCTCGCCGCCTGTCCGCCCCTCTCTCGCCGCCTGTCCGCCCCTCTCTCGCCGCCTGTCCGCCCCTCTCTCGCCGCCTGTCCGCCCCTCTCTCGCCGCCTGTCCGCCCCTCTCTCGCCGCCTGTCCGCCCCTCTCTCGCCGCCTGTCCGCCCCTCTCTCGCCGCCTGTCCGCCCCTCTCTCGCCGCCTGTCCGCCCCTCTCTCGCCGCCTGTCCGCCCCTCTCTCGCCGCCTGTCCGCCCCTCTCTCGCCGCCTGTCCGCCCCTCTCTCGCCGCCTGTCCGCCCCTCTCTCGCCGCCTGTCCGCCCCTCTCTCGCCGCCTGTCCGCCCCTCTCTCGCCGCCTGTCCGCCCCTCTCTCGCCGCCTGTCCGCCCCTCTCTCGCCGCCTGTCCGCCCCTCTCTCGCCGCCTGTCCGCCCCTCTCTCGCCGCCTGTCCGCCCCTCTCTCGCCGCCTGTCCGCCCCTCTCTCGCCGCCTGTCCGCCCCTCTCTCGCCGCCTGTCCGCCCCTCTCTCGCCGCCTGTCCGCCCCTCTCTCGCCGCCTGTCCGCCCCTCTCTCGCCGCCTGTCCGCCCCTCTCTCGCCGCCTGTCCGCCCCTCTCTCGCCGCCTGTCCGCCCCTCTCTCGCCGCCTGTCCGCCCCTCTCTCGCCGCCTGTCCGCCCCTCTCTCGCCGCCTGTCCGCCCCTCTCTCGCCGCCTGTCCGCCCCTCTCTCGCCGCCTGTCCGCCCCTCTCTCGCCGCCTGTCCGCCCCTCTCTCGCCGCCTGTCCGCCCCTCTCTCGCCGCCTGTCCGCCCCTCTCTCGCCGCCTGTCCGCCCCTCTCTCGCCGCCTGTCCGCCCCTCTCTCGCCGCCTGTCCGCCCCTCTCTCGCCGCCTGTCCGCCCCTCTCTCGCCGCCTGTCCGCCCCTCTCTCGCCGCCTGTCCGCCCCTCTCTCGCCGCCTGTCCGCCCCTCTCTCGCCGCCTGTCCGCCCCTCTCTCGCCGCCTGTCCGCCCCTCTCTCGCCGCCTGTCCGCCCCTCTCTCGCCGCCTGTCCGCCCCTCTCTCGCCGCCTGTCCGCCCCTCTCTCGCCGCCTGTCCGCCCCTCTCTCGCCGCCTGTCCGCCCCTCTCTCGCCGCCTGTCCGCCCCTCTCTCGCCGCCTGTCCGCCCCTCTCTCGCCGCCTGTCCGCCCCTCTCTCGCCGCCTGTCCGCCCCTCTCTCGCCGCCTGTCCGCCCCTCTCTCGCCGCCTGTCCGCCCCTCTCTCGCCGCCTGTCCGCCCCTCTCTCGCCGCCTGTCCGCCCCTCTCTCGCCGCCTGTCCGCCCCTCTCTCGCCGCCTGTCCGCCCCTCTCTCGCCGCCTGTCCGCCCCTCTCTCGCCGCCTGTCCGCCCCTCTCTCGCCGCCTGTCCGCCCCTCTCTCGCCGCCTGTCCGCCCCTCTCTCGCCGCCTGTCCGCCCCTCTCTCGCCGCCTGTCCGCCCCTCTCTCGCCGCCTGTCCGCCCCTCTCTCGCCGCCTGTCCGCCCCTCTCTCGCCGCCTGTCCGCCCCTCTCTCGCCGCCTGTCCGCCCCTCTCTCGCCGCCTGTCCGCCCCTCTCTCGCCGCCTGTCCGCCCCTCTCTCGCCGCCTGTCCGCCCCTCTCTCGCCGCCTGTCCGCCCCTCTCTCGCCGCCTGTCCGCCCCTCTCTCGCCGCCTGTCCGCCCCTCTCTCGCCGCCTGTCCGCCCCTCTCTCGCCGCCTGTCCGCCCCTCTCTCGCCGCCTGTCCGCCCCTCTCTCGCCGCCTGTCCGCCCCTCTCTCGCCGCCTGTCCGCCCCTCTCTCGCCGCCTGTCCGCCCCTCTCTCGCCGCCTGTCCGCCCCTCTCTCGCCGCCTGTCCGCCCCTCTCTCGCCGCCTGTCCGCCCCTCTCTCGCCGCCTGTCCGCCCCTCTCTCGCCGCCTGTCCGCCCCTCTCTCGCCGCCTGTCCGCCCCTCTCTCGCCGCCTGTCCGCCCCTCTCTCGCCGCCTGTCCGCCCCTCTCTCGCCGCCTGTCCGCCCCTCTCTCGCCGCCTGTCCGCCCCTCTCTCGCCGCCTGTCCGCCCCTCTCTCGCCGCCTGTCCGCCCCTCTCTCGCCGCCTGTCCGCCCCTCTCTCGCCGCCTGTCCGCCCCTCTCTCGCCGCCTGTCCGCCCCTCTCTCGCCGCCTGTCCGCCCCTCTCTCGCCGCCTGTCCGCCCCTCTCTCGCCGCCTGTCCGCCCCTCTCTCGCCGCCTGTCCGCCCCTCTCTCGCCGCCTGTCCGCCCCTCTCTCGCCGCCTGTCCGCCCCTCTCTCGCCGCCTGTCCGCCCCTCTCTCGCCGCCTGTCCGCCCCTCTCTCGCCGCCTGTCCGCCCCTCTCTCGCCGCCTGTCCGCCCCTCTCTCGCCGCCTGTCCGCCCCTCTCTCGCCGCCTGTCCGCCCCTCTCTCGCCGCCTGTCCGCCCCTCTCTCGCCGCCTGTCCGCCCCTCTCTCGCCGCCTGTCCGCCCCTCTCTCGCCGCCTGTCCGCCCCTCTCTCGCCGCCTGTCCGCCCCTCTCTCGCCGCCTGTCCGCCCCTCTCTCGCCGCCTGTCCGCCCCTCTCTCGCCGCCTGTCCGCCCCTCTCTCGCCGCCTGTCCGCCCCTCTCTCGCCGCCTGTCCGCCCCTCTCTCGCCGCCTGTCCGCCCCTCTCTCGCCGCCTGTCCGCCCCTCTCTCGCCGCCTGTCCGCCCCTCTCTCGCCGCCTGTCCGCCCCTCTCTCGCCGCCTGTCCGCCCCTCTCTCGCCGCCTGTCCGCCCCTCTCTCGCCGCCTGTCCGCCCCTCTCTCGCCGCCTGTCCGCCCCTCTCTCGCCGCCTGTCCGCCCCTCTCTCGCCGCCTGTCCGCCCCTCTCTCGCCGCCTGTCCGCCCCTCTCTCGCCGCCTGTCCGCCCCTCTCTCGCCGCCTGTCCGCCCCTCTCTCGCCGCCTGTCCGCCCCTCTCTCGCCGCCTGTCCGCCCCTCTCTCGCCGCCTGTCCGCCCCTCTCTCGCCGCCTGTCCGCCCCTCTCTCGCCGCCTGTCCGCCCCTCTCTCGCCGCCTGTCCGCCCCTCTCTCGCCGCCTGTCCGCCCCTCTCTCGCCGCCTGTCCGCCCCTCTCTCGCCGCCTGTCCGCCCCTCTCTCGCCGCCTGTCCGCCCCTCTCTCGCCGCCTGTCCGCCCCTCTCTCGCCGCCTGTCCGCCCCTCTCTCGCCGCCTGTCCGCCCCTCTCTCGCCGCCTGTCCGCCCCTCTCTCGCCGCCTGTCCGCCCCTCTCTCGCCGCCTGTCCGCCCCTCTCTCGCCGCCTGTCCGCCCCTCTCTCGCCGCCTGTCCGCCCCTCTCTCGCCGCCTGTCCGCCCCTCTCTCGCCGCCTGTCCGCCCCTCTCTCGCCGCCTGTCCGCCCCTCTCTCGCCGCCTGTCCGCCCCTCTCTCGCCGCCTGTCCGCCCCTCTCTCGCCGCCTGTCCGCCCCTCTCTCGCCGCCTGTCCGCCCCTCTCTCGCCGCCTGTCCGCCCCTCTCTCGCCGCCTGTCCGCCCCTCTCTCGCCGCCTGTCCGCCCCTCTCTCGCCGCCTGTCCGCCCCTCTCTCGCCGCCTGTCCGCCCCTCTCTCGCCGCCTGTCCGCCCCTCTCTCGCCGCCTGTCCGCCCCTCTCTCGCCGCCTGTCCGCCCCTCTCTCGCCGCCTGTCCGCCCCTCTCTCGCCGCCTGTCCGCCCCTCTCTCGCCGCCTGTCCGCCCCTCTCTCGCCGCCTGTCCGCCCCTCTCTCGCCGCCTGTCCGCCCCTCTCTCGCCGCCTGTCCGCCCCTCTCTCGCCGCCTGTCCGCCCCTCTCTCGCCGCCTGTCCGCCCCTCTCTCGCCGCCTGTCCGCCCCTCTCTCGCCGCCTGTCCGCCCCTCTCTCGCCGCCTGTCCGCCCCTCTCTCGCCGCCTGTCCGCCCCTCTCTCGCCGCCTGTCCGCCCCTCTCTCGCCGCCTGTCCGCCCCTCTCTCGCCGCCTGTCCGCCCCTCTCTCGCCGCCTGTCCGCCCCTCTCTCGCCGCCTGTCCGCCCCTCTCTCGCCGCCTGTCCGCCCCTCTCTCGCCGCCTGTCCGCCCCTCTCTCGCCGCCTGTCCGCCCCTCTCTCGCCGCCTGTCCGCCCCTCTCTCGCCGCCTGTCCGCCCCTCTCTCGCCGCCTGTCCGCCCCTCTCTCGCCGCCTGTCCGCCCCTCTCTCGCCGCCTGTCCGCCCCTCTCTCGCCGCCTGTCCGCCCCTCTCTCGCCGCCTGTCCGCCCCTCTCTCGCCGCCTGTCCGCCCCTCTCTCGCCGCCTGTCCGCCCCTCTCTCGCCGCCTGTCCGCCCCTCTCTCGCCGCCTGTCCGCCCCTCTCTCGCCGCCTGTCCGCCCCTCTCTCGCCGCCTGTCCGCCCCTCTCTCGCCGCCTGTCCGCCCCTCTCTCGCCGCCTGTCCGCCCCTCTCTCGCCGCCTGTCCGCCCCTCTCTCGCCGCCTGTCCGCCCCTCTCTCGCCGCCTGTCCGCCCCTCTCTCGCCGCCTGTCCGCCCCTCTCTCGCCGCCTGTCCGCCCCTCTCTCGCCGCCTGTCCGCCCCTCTCTCGCCGCCTGTCCGCCCCTCTCTCGCCGCCTGTCCGCCCCTCTCTCGCCGCCTGTCCGCCCCTCTCTCGCCGCCTGTCCGCCCCTCTCTCGCCGCCTGTCCGCCCCTCTCTCGCCGCCTGTCCGCCCCTCTCTCGCCGCCTGTCCGCCCCTCTCTCGCCGCCTGTCCGCCCCTCTCTCGCCGCCTGTCCGCCCCTCTCTCGCCGCCTGTCCGCCCCTCTCTCGCCGCCTGTCCGCCCCTCTCTCGCCGCCTGTCCGCCCCTCTCTCGCCGCCTGTCCGCCCCTCTCTCGCCGCCTGTCCGCCCCTCTCTCGCCGCCTGTCCGCCCCTCTCTCGCCGCCTGTCCGCCCCTCTCTCGCCGCCTGTCCGCCCCTCTCTCGCCGCCTGTCCGCCCCTCTCTCGCCGCCTGTCCGCCCCTCTCTCGCCGCCTGTCCGCCCCTCTCTCGCCGCCTGTCCGCCCCTCTCTCGCCGCCTGTCCGCCCCTCTCTCGCCGCCTGTCCGCCCCTCTCTCGCCGCCTGTCCGCCCCTCTCTCGCCGCCTGTCCGCCCCTCTCTCGCCGCCTGTCCGCCCCTCTCTCGCCGCCTGTCCGCCCCTCTCTCGCCGCCTGTCCGCCCCTCTCTCGCCGCCTGTCCGCCCCTCTCTCGCCGCCTGTCCGCCCCTCTCTCGCCGCCTGTCCGCCCCTCTCTCGCCGCCTGTCCGCCCCTCTCTCGCCGCCTGTCCGCCCCTCTCTCGCCGCCTGTCCGCCCCTCTCTCGCCGCCTGTCCGCCCCTCTCTCGCCGCCTGTCCGCCCCTCTCTCGCCGCCTGTCCGCCCCTCTCTCGCCGCCTGTCCGCCCCTCTCTCGCCGCCTGTCCGCCCCTCTCTCGCCGCCTGTCCGCCCCTCTCTCGCCGCCTGTCCGCCCCTCTCTCGCCGCCTGTCCGCCCCTCTCTCGCCGCCTGTCCGCCCCTCTCTCGCCGCCTGTCCGCCCCTCTCTCGCCGCCTGTCCGCCCCTCTCTCGCCGCCTGTCCGCCCCTCTCTCGCCGCCTGTCCGCCCCTCTCTCGCCGCCTGTCCGCCCCTCTCTCGCCGCCTGTCCGCCCCTCTCTCGCCGCCTGTCCGCCCCTCTCTCGCCGCCTGTCCGCCCCTCTCTCGCCGCCTGTCCGCCCCTCTCTCGCCGCCTGTCCGCCCCTCTCTCGCCGCCTGTCCGCCCCTCTCTCGCCGCCTGTCCGCCCCTCTCTCGCCGCCTGTCCGCCCCTCTCTCGCCGCCTGTCCGCCCCTCTCTCGCCGCCTGTCCGCCCCTCTCTCGCCGCCTGTCCGCCCCTCTCTCGCCGCCTGTCCGCCCCTCTCTCGCCGCCTGTCCGCCCCTCTCTCGCCGCCTGTCCGCCCCTCTCTCGCCGCCTGTCCGCCCCTCTCTCGCCGCCTGTCCGCCCCTCTCTCGCCGCCTGTCCGCCCCTCTCTCGCCGCCTGTCCGCCCCTCTCTCGCCGCCTGTCCGCCCCTCTCTCGCCGCCTGTCCGCCCCTCTCTCGCCGCCTGTCCGCCCCTCTCTCGCCGCCTGTCCGCCCCTCTCTCGCCGCCTGTCCGCCCCTCTCTCGCCGCCTGTCCGCCCCTCTCTCGCCGCCTGTCCGCCCCTCTCTCGCCGCCTGTCCGCCCCTCTCTCGCCGCCTGTCCGCCCCTCTCTCGCCGCCTGTCCGCCCCTCTCTCGCCGCCTGTCCGCCCCTCTCTCGCCGCCTGTCCGCCCCTCTCTCGCCGCCTGTCCGCCCCTCTCTCGCCGCCTGTCCGCCCCTCTCTCGCCGCCTGTCCGCCCCTCTCTCGCCGCCTGTCCGCCCCTCTCTCGCCGCCTGTCCGCCCCTCTCTCGCCGCCTGTCCGCCCCTCTCTCGCCGCCTGTCCGCCCCTCTCTCGCCGCCTGTCCGCCCCTCTCTCGCCGCCTGTCCGCCCCTCTCTCGCCGCCTGTCCGCCCCTCTCTCGCCGCCTGTCCGCCCCTCTCTCGCCGCCTGTCCGCCCCTCTCTCGCCGCCTGTCCGCCCCTCTCTCGCCGCCTGTCCGCCCCTCTCTCGCCGCCTGTCCGCCCCTCTCTCGCCGCCTGTCCGCCCCTCTCTCGCCGCCTGTCCGCCCCTCTCTCGCCGCCTGTCCGCCCCTCTCTCGCCGCCTGTCCGCCCCTCTCTCGCCGCCTGTCCGCCCCTCTCTCGCCGCCTGTCCGCCCCTCTCTCGCCGCCTGTCCGCCCCTCTCTCGCCGCCTGTCCGCCCCTCTCTCGCCGCCTGTCCGCCCCTCTCTCGCCGCCTGTCCGCCCCTCTCTCGCCGCCTGTCCGCCCCTCTCTCGCCGCCTGTCCGCCCCTCTCTCGCCGCCTGTCCGCCCCTCTCTCGCCGCCTGTCCGCCCCTCTCTCGCCGCCTGTCCGCCCCTCTCTCGCCGCCTGTCCGCCCCTCTCTCGCCGCCTGTCCGCCCCTCTCTCGCCGCCTGTCCGCCCCTCTCTCGCCGCCTGTCCGCCCCTCTCTCGCCGCCTGTCCGCCCCTCTCTCGCCGCCTGTCCGCCCCTCTCTCGCCGCCTGTCCGCCCCTCTCTCGCCGCCTGTCCGCCCCTCTCTCGCCGCCTGTCCGCCCCTCTCTCGCCGCCTGTCCGCCCCTCTCTCGCCGCCTGTCCGCCCCTCTCTCGCCGCCTGTCCGCCCCTCTCTCGCCGCCTGTCCGCCCCTCTCTCGCCGCCTGTCCGCCCCTCTCTCGCCGCCTGTCCGCCCCTCTCTCGCCGCCTGTCCGCCCCTCTCTCGCCGCCTGTCCGCCCCTCTCTCGCCGCCTGTCCGCCCCTCTCTCGCCGCCTGTCCGCCCCTCTCTCGCCGCCTGTCCGCCCTCTCTCGCCGCCTGTCCGCCCCTCTCTCGCCGCCTGTCCGCCCCTCTCTCGCCGCCTGTCCGCCCCTCTCTCGCCGCCTGTCCGCCCCTCTCATCCGCCGCCTGTCCGCCCCCTCTCTCGCCGCCTGTCCGCCCCTCTCTCGCCGCCTGTCCGCCCCTCTCTCGCCGCCTGTCCGCCCCTCTCTCGCCGCCTGTCCGCCCCTCTCTCGCCGCCTGTCCGCCCCCTCTCTCGCCGCCTGTCCGCCCCTCTCTCGCCGCCTGTCCGCCCCTCTCTCGCCGCCTGTCCGCCCCTCTCTCGCCGCCTGTCCGCCCCTCTCTCGCCGCCTGTCCGCCCCTCTCTCGCCGCCTGTCCGCCCCTCTCTCGCCGCCTGTCCGCCCCTCTCTCGCCGGCCGCCTCTCTCGCGCCTGTCCGCCCCTCTCTCGCCGCCTGTCCGCCCCTCTCGCGCCGCCTGTCCGCCCCTCTCTCGCCGCCTGTCCGCCCCTCTCTCGCCGCCTGTCCGCCCCTCTCTCGCCGCCTGTCCGCCCCTCTCTCGCCGCCTGTCCGCCCCTCTCTCGCCGCCTGTCCGCCCCTCTCTCGCCGCCTGTCCGCCCCTCTCTCGCCGCCTGTCCGCCCCCTCTCTCGCCGCCTGTCCGCCCCTCTCTCTCGCCGCCTGTCCGCCCCTCTCTCGCCGCCTGTCCGCCCCTCTCTCGCCGCCTGTCCGCCCCTCTCTCGCCGCCTGTCCGCCCTCTCTCGCCGCCTGTCCGCCCCCTCTCTCGCCGCCTGTCCGCCCCTCTCTCGCCGCCTGTCCGCCCCTCCTCTCGCCGCCTGTCCGCCCCCTCTCTCGCCGCCTGTCCGCCCCTCTCTCGCCGCCTGTCCGCCCCTCTCTCGCCGCCTGTCCGCCCCCTCTCTCGCCGCCTGTCCGCCCCTCTCTCGCCGCCTGTCCGCCCCTCTCTCGCCGCCTGTCCGCCCTCTCTCGCCGCCTGTCCGCCCCTCTCTCGCCGCCTGTCCGCCCCTCTCTCGCCGCCTGTCCGCCCCTCTCTCGCCGCCTGTCCGCCCCTCTCTCGCCGCCTGTCCGCCCCTCTCTCGCCGCCTGTCCGCCCCTCTCTCGCCGCCTGTCCGCCCCTCTCTTCGCCGCCTGTCCGCCCCTCTCTCGCCGCCTGTCCGCCCCTCTCTCGCCGCCTGTCCGCCCCTCTCTCGCCGCCTGTCCGCCCCTCTCTCGCCGCCTGTCCGCCCCTCTCTCGCCGCCTGTCCGCCCCTCTCTCGCCGCCTGTCCGCCCCTCTCTCGCCGCCTGTCCGCCCCTCTCTCGCCGCCTGTCCGCCCCTCTCTCGCCGCCTGTCCGCCCCTCTCTCGCCGCCTGTCCGCCCCTCTCTCGCCGCCTGTCCGCCCCTCTCTCGCCGCCTGTCCGCCCCTCTCTCGCCGCCTGTCCGCCCCTCTCTCGCCGGCCTGTCCGCCCCTCTCTCGCCGCCTGTCCGCCCCTCTCTCGCCGCCTGTCCGCCCCTCTCTCGCCGCCTGTCCGCCCCTCTCTCGCCGCCTGTCCGCCCCTCTCTCGCCGCCTGTCCGCCCCTCTCTCGCCGCCTGTCCGCCCCTCTCTCGCCGCCTGTCCGCCCCTCTCTCGCCGCCTGTCCGCCCCTCTCTCGCCGCCTGTCCGCCCCTCTCTCGCCGCCTGTCCGCCCCTCTCTCGCCGCCTGTCCGCCCCTCTCTCGCCGCCTGTCCGCCCCTCTCTCGCCGCCTGTCCGCCCCTCTCTCGCCGCCTGTCCGCCCCTCTCTCGCCGCCTGTCCGCCCCTCTCTCGCCGCCTGTCCGCCCCTCTCTCGCCGCCTGTCCGCCCCTCTCTCGCCGCCTGTCCGCCCCTCTCTCGCCGCCTGTCCGCCCCTCTCTCGCCGCCTGTCCGCCCCTCTCTCGCCGCCTGTCCGCCCCTCTCTCGCCGCCTGTCCGCCCCTCTCTCGCCGCCTGTCCGCCCCTCTCTCGCCGCCTGTCCGCCCCTCTCTCGCCGCCTGTCCGCCCCTCTCTCGCCGCCTGTCCGCCCCTCTCTCGCCGCCTGTCCGCCCCTCTCTCGCCGCCTGTCCGCCCCTCTCTCGCCCGCCTGTCCGCCCCTCTCTCGCCGCCTGTCCGCCCCTCTCTCGCCGCCTGTCCGCCCCTCTCTCGCCCGCCTGTCCGCCCCTCTCTCGCCCGCCTGTCCGCCCCTCTCTCGCCGCCTGTCCGCCCCTCTCTCGCCGCCTGTCCGCCCCTCTCTCGCCGCCTGTCCGCCCCTCTCTCGCCGCCTGTCCGCCCCTCTCTCGCCGCCTGTCCGCCCCTCTCTCGCCGCCTGTCCGCCCCTCTCTCGCCGCCTGTCCGCCCCTCTCTCGCCGCCTGTCCGCCCCTCTCTCGCCGCCTGTCCGCCCCTCTCTCGCCGCCTGTCCGCCCCTCTCTCGCCGCCTGTCCGCCCCTCTCTCGCCGCCTGTCCCCCCCTCTCTCGCCGCCTGTCCCCCCCTCTCTCGCCGCCTGTCCGCCCCCCTCTCTCGCCGCCTGTCCGCCCCCCTCTCTCTCGCTTCCCCCACCCTCCCTTTTAAGACACGCTCCTTAAAACTTACCTGTTTGTCTGAGCTTTTGATCCATAATACCTCCTCACGTGGCTCGGGATGAAATTGTGCCTGATAATCACTGCTTGGTAGTGTTACCTTGTGTTATAGGCGCTGTGTAACTGCACGTTATTGCTTACATGCCTGGACACACCAAAGCTGATGGGGAGCAGCTGAAAGGCTTCCTCAGTTCCAGTGCCAGTCTAGGAGCCTCTGAGTCTAATTTAGTCCCTGGCCAGAGCCGTGTTTTTTCGTTGTGCCAGGCGGTGATGTGGCAGCGAGCGGAATGCTCTTGGTACCAGCTGGCAAAACAACTCGAATGTCCTGACATAAAAACAAAACTCTTGATAAATTAAACACGTGTGTCTCAGCAAACGCCAGCAGCATAACAGTCGAGGGTTCCTGTGTGCCCGGCCTTGGTCAGCTGCAACTGTTCGCGAGGCAGTAACTTAATTTAGTCCCTGTCTGATTCACAGCAAAGCCATTGGACAGATTCCTTGTTTCTGTAGGGGACAAAAACGTCTCTCATTTCCATGGTGCCTTTTAGCCTAATGTCCGACAGCACACGAGTACTTGCTTTTTGTAGTACTGTCATTGTTGTAATGTAGAAAACGCAGCAGCCAATTTGCGCACAGCAAGATCCCAAACAGCAATATCATAGCAACCTGGTTGTCAGTGTGATGTCAGAGGGTCAGTGCTGAGGGAGAGCCGCACTGTCGGAGGGTCAGTGCTGAGGGAGCGACGCACTGTCGGAGGGTCAGCGCTGAGGGAGCGACGCACTGTCGGAGGGTCAGCGCTGAGGGAGCGACGCACTGTCGGAGGGTCAGCGCTGAGGGAGCGACGCACTGTCGGAGGGTCAGCGCTGAGGGAGAGCCGCACTGTCGGAGGGTCAGCGCTGAGGGAGCGCCGCACTGTCGGAGGGTCAGCGCTGAGGGAGCGCCGCACTGTCGGAGGGTCAGCGCTGAGGGAGCGCCGCACTGTCGGAGGGTCAGCGCTGAGGGAGCGCCGCACTGTCGGAGGGTCAGAGCTGAGGGAACTCCGCACTGTCGGAGGGTCAGTGCTGAGGGAGTGCCACACTTTCGGAGGGTCAGTGCTGAGGGAGCGCCGCACTGTGGGAGGGTCAGTGCTGAGGGAGAGCCGCACTGTGGGAGGGTCAGTGCTGAGGGAGCGCCGCACTGTGGGAGGGTGAGTGCTGAGGGAGCGCCGCACTGTCGGAGGGTCAGCGCTGAGGGAGCTCCGCGTTGTGGGAGGGTCAGTGCTGAGGGAGCGCCGCACTGTCGGCGGGTCAGAGCTGAGGGAACTCCGCACTGTCGGAGGGTCAGTGCTGAGGGAGTGCCGCACTTTCGGAGGGTCAGTGCTGAGGGAGAGCCGCACTGTGGGAGGGTCAGTGCTGAGGGAGAGCCGCACTGTGGGAGGGTCAGTGCTGAGGGAGCGCCGCACTGTGGGAGGGTGAGTGCTGAGGGAGCGCCGCACTGTCGGAGGGTCAGAGCTGAGGGAGTGCCGCACTGTCGGAGGGTCAGAGCTGAGGGAGCTCCGCGTTGTGGGAGGGTCCGTTTTTTGGATGTGGTGTTAAATTGCCCCTCGGGTGGGTGTAAACAGGTTTAACGGGTGTAAAGGGCACTATTTCAAGGAAGTGCTGTGGCATTTGTCTCGTGCCCTGGAACCAGCATATTTTTTCACCCATTCCCCCTGACTGATAATCTGGGCCCTCTATCACATTTGCTGTCCTGTGCGGGATCTTGCTGTGCACAGACTGGCTGCCTTGATTCCTGCATGACCACAGTTCAGAAGAAAAGAAAGCTGCGCTGCCTGTGAATTCGAGGTGGAGGGGGCTTGGCACGTCCTGAGGTTGCAAAAGGAGCGAGAGATCTGTGAGCGTTTGAGAGCATGTCATTTTAGCTGGGACTGTAAGCTACAGGGTCACGATGCTGAGATAACAGGCTGACAGTTTGAGGGGTATTTGGTGGAGGTTGTGTTGTGTTTAGGACGGGTCTCTGTGTGCCGAGGAGTGCTCACTGCTACCTGACTCCCCCCGGGCTTTTCTCACTATCTGCTGTGGTCAGCACTCACCTCGGCACCTGGACCAGTCTGGAGTTGAACCAGGCTCCGAGCTGCTGGTTACTCTGTCCCCTGGAGACCTTTTGGGCCACTCCCTCTGGAAGCTTCACAAAGTGTCCGTGCCCTGTTCACTGGGTGTTGGCCAGCCAATCAGGACTGCCCCAGGGGAATTGCATCATTGCCTGGTTCATCCTTCCGTGCCTGGTGGGCACCGCGGGGACTGGGGTGTTTTGTTGACCCCTTTAATCACATTTTGGTTTGAAGTTGTAAGTTTCCTTTAAATTTTGTCTTTAGTTTTACAGCTGACCTGAATTAGGGGCTGTGCTTGATTTGACCTCATTTTGTTGATTTGGTTTAATTGGTTTAACCTGAAAGATTATTGCCTGGTTCAGGTTTTAGGGCCAGCGAAACTGAGGTGACCCGGTGTGGGGCTCGGGAACAGGTGAGAACTGGGCTCCCCATGCTGCCCAGGGCAGACTGGACAAGTACCTACCCTCAGTCCTGGGGGGTACAAGACCAGAACTAGGGGGCCATCCATATAAGACAGTCATTAATAAATCCATTCAGAGGAATTCATTACCTCCTCCACCCCTACAACCCTCCCTATCTCTGTAACCTCCTCCAGCCCCTACAACCCTCCCTATCTCTGTAACCTCCTCTAGCCCCTACAACCCTCACTATCTCTGTAACCTCCTCCAGCCCCTACAACTCTCCCTATCTCTGTAACCTCCTCCAGCCCCTATGACCTTCCGAGATCTCTGCGCTCCTCCAATCCCAGCCAACTTGTGTACTCTCTCTGCACCACCCCCCCCGCCCGAACCTCACTGATTCCCATCGCTCCCCCATCGGCGGCCATGCCTTCAGCTGCCTGGGGCCCCCGAGCTCTGGAATTCCCTCCCTGAACCAGGAGGAATTTTCCACGTGCAGTTAGGTTGGCTGTATCTGAATGAATGTCCTCCTCTCAGCGAGCTCCAGTGGGGAGAGTCCTGTAAAACTCTGGCTTCTGAGCTACCATTCTCCATGGTCATCACTGGTTAGAGCAGAGCTGGAGCACTGTGGGCACCAGGAAAGGCCAGGTCTTACATTGGGTACAGAGTGGAGGCTGGTAGAACGGGGCCAGAGAGGAGGCGGGGCCAAGTGGGAATTGTCCTCCTTGGAACTGAGGGGGTTAACAGGGAACTTAATGGATGTTGTAAGGTGAGCGGGGGTTTGGATAGCGCCAATGGAGTAAAGCTGCCCCCTTTGGGGAGAGGGGCAATAACCAGAAGTCCCCGATTTAAAACCGTTGGTAAACAATCGAGAGAGGAGATGGGGAGAAACCTTTAATCCCAGAGAGTGGCCTGGGATCGGGAATGTCCGACTTGAGGCTGAATCTGTAAATGATTTTAGAAGGGAGTTGGACAAGTGCTTGAGGATGAGGAACAGCCAGGGAAGCGATGTAGCACGGGTACAATGGGCTGAATGGCCTCACGTGCTGTAGTCTTCGTTTTTTTAAAGCAATCCTGTGGTGAATAACAAGCTGGAAGCAGTTACACCTCTCCCTCTGACTGCACCTGTAACGAGAGGCTGGATATGAGGAATCCTCTGATACCATAAGGAGCAGGAGGAGGCCATTCAGCCCCTCGAGCCTGTTCCCCCCATTCAATAAGATCATGGCTGATCTGATTGTGGCCTCATCTCCACTTTCCTGCCTGTTCCACCACCCCTATAACCCTCGACTCCCTCGTCGATTAGAAACCCGTCTAACTCGGCCTTGAATATGTTCACTGACCCGGCCTCCGCTGCTCTCTGTGGTGGGGGGGAGAGAAATCCACAGACTGACCACCCTCTGAGGGAAGAAATTCCTCCTCGTCTTCAATGGGAGACCCCTTATTCTGAAACTGTGTCCCCCTCCCCCCTCGTTCTAGATTCCCCCCACGAGGAGGGGGGGGAGAACATCCTGTCAGCATCCACCCTGTCAAGCCCACCCCCACTCCTCTCAGAACCTGATCTGTTTCCATAAGATCACCTCTCGTTCTCCTAAACTCCCAACGGCTCCAGGGCCCAACCTGTTGTCATTACCAATTTAATTTTGTCCTGCGAAAGAGTTTTGCTTTTAAATCTCTGATTAACTCCCAACCCCACACCAGAATCCTCCCTCTCCCATAGCCACCATAGCTCGCAGGTTTGAGGGCTCAGGTGGCTGTTGGGGTGTTCAGTATTGGCCAAAGCTCCCCTTGGAGGGAGGATGGGGCAGTGGGGGGAGTGGGGAGAGAATATGCCTGTCCCAATTTCTATCCACAGGCTCAGCATCAGTTGTGATTCTCACCCAGCAACTTCCTCTGCAGCAATGTCCCGGAGACTGTTCGGGTCCGAATCTGAATGATTCCCTCTTGAACACCTTGATTGACCCTGTCTCCCCCACACTCTCAGGCAGCGCATTCCAGACCCTAACGCCTCGATTGACCCTGTCTCCCCCACACTCTCAGGCAGCGCGTTCTAGATCCTAACGCCTCAATTGACCCTGTCTCCACCACACTCTCAGGCAGCACATTCCAGACCCTAACGCCTCGATTGACCCTGTCTCCATCACACTCTCAGGCAGCGCATTCCAGATCCTAACGCCTCGATTGACCCTGTCTCCCCCACGCTCTCAGGCAGCACATTCCAGACCCTAACGCCTCGATTGAACCTGTCTCCCCCACACTCGCAGGCAGCACATTCCAGACCCTAACGCCTCTATTGACCCTGTCTCCACCACACTCTCAGGCAGCACATCCAGACCCTAACGCCTCGATTGAACCTGTCTCCCCCACACTCTCAGGCAGCGCATTCCAGACCCTAACGCCTCGATTGACCCTGTCTCCATCACACTCTCAGGCAGCGCATTCCAGATCCTAACGCCTCAATTGACCCTGTCTCCACCACACACTCAGGCAGCGCATTCCAGACCCTAACGCCTCAATTGACCCTGTCTCCACCACACACTCAGGCAGCGCATTCCAGACCCTAACTCTTCGATTGACCCTGTCTCCACCACACTCTCAGGCAGCGCATTGCAGATCCTAACCCCTCGATTGGCCCTGGCTCCACCGCACACTCAGGCAGCACATTCCAGATCCTAACGCCTCGATTGACCCTGTCTCCCCCACACTCTCAGGCTGCGCATTCCAGATCCTAACGCCTCGATTGACCCTGTCTCCCCCACACTCTCAGGCAGCGCATTCCAGACCCTAACGCCTCTATTGACCCTGTCTCCCCCACACTCTCAGGCAGCGCATTCCAGACCCTAATTCCTCGATTGACCCTGTCTCCACCACACTCTCAGGCAGCGCATTCCAGACCCTAATTCCTCGATTGACCCTGTCTCCACCACACTCTCAGGCAGCGCATTCCAGATCCTAACGCCTCAATTGACCCTGTCTCCACCACACTCTCAGGCAGCGCATTCCAGACCCTAATTCCTCGATTGACACTGTCTCCCCCACACTCTCAGGCAGCGCATTCCAGACCCTAATGCCTCGATTGACCCTGTCTCCACCACACTCTCAGGCAACGCATTCCAGACCCTAACACCTCGATTGACCCTGTCTCCACGACACTCTCAAGCAGCGCATTCCAGACCCTAATTCCTCGATTGACCCTGTCTCCACCACACTCTCAGGCAGCGCATTCCAGATCCTAACGCCTCAATTGACCCTGTCTCCCCCACACTCTCAGGCAGCGCATTGCAGATCCTAACCCCTCGATTGACCCTGTCTCCACCACACACTCAGGCAGCACATTCCAGGTCCTAACGCCTCGATTGACCCTGTCTCCCCCACACTCTCAGGCAGCGCATTCCAGACCCTAACGCCTCGATTGACCCTGTCTCCACCACATTCTCAGGCAGTGCATTCGAGACCCTAACGCCTCAATTGAACCTGTCTCCACCACACTCTCAGGCAGCACATTGCAGACCCTAACCACTGATTTCTCCTCACGTCTGTGTTGCTTCTTCTGCCAGTTGCCTTAAATCTGTCCTTTGTAAGTTTTCGGTATGAATGAATCATAAAATCATACAGCTCAGGAGGAGGCCATTCGGCCCACTCCTCCCCCCCTTGTTCTTTTTCAACCCTTCAAGGATTTATCCAATTTCCCTCCTTTTGAAATTCCTATTGAATCTGCTTCCACTGCCCTTTCAGGCAGCGACACTATCTCATTACTTAGATGCTGCTTTCCATTGAGTTCACAGGCGGTAGTGTTGCAATTGGTCTCTATTTCAACAGACCGGATCAGGGGAGGGATGGGGAACAGGGAAAGCTCAGGACAGCACTGACCACAGTGTCAGTAAGGCAAGATACACGAGGAATTGTTCACTGGCTGATTGAGCTAATCTGGAGGAACCTCAGCAACAGCTGCATGTGGCGCCTTGTACAGAGTAAAACATTCTGGAAGGTGCTTCACACAATGAATATCAAACGATATTTCACCCCTAAGCCACATGACGAAATATTAGGGACAGGTGAGCAAAGGTTCAGTCAAAGAGGACCGAAAGGAGAGAGGGGGATGTTTAGGGAGGGATTCCAGAGCTCAGGGCCCAAGGCAGCTGACGGCACGGCCTCCGACGGTGGAGTGATGGGAATCGGGCAGGGGCAAGAGGCTGGAATTGGTGGAGTGCAGAGATCTTGGAGGGTCATCGGGGCTGGAGGAGGTTACAGAGATTGGGAGGGGTGTAGGGGGCTGGAGGAGGTTAGAGATTGGGAGGGGTGTAGGCTCTGGAGGAGGTTAGAGATTGGGAGGGGTGTAGGCTCTGGAGGAGGTTACAGAGATAGGGAGGGATGTAGGGGCTGGAGGAGGTTAGAGATTGGGAGGGGTGTAGGGGCTGGAGGAGGTTACAGAGATAGGGAGGGGTGTAGGGGCTGGAGGAGGTTAGAGATTGGGAGGGGTGTAGGGGGCTGGAGGAGGTTAGAGATTGGGAGGGGTGTAGGGGGCTGGAGGAGGTTAGAGATTGGGAGGGGTGTAGGGGGCTGGAGGAGGTTAGAGATTGGGAGGGGTGTAGGGGGCTGGAGGAGGTTACAGAGATAGGGAGGGGTGTAGGGGCTGGAGGAGGTTACAGAGATAGGGAGGGGTGTAGGGGGCTGGAGGAGGTTAGAGATTGGGAGGGGTGTAGGGGGCTGGAGGAGGTTAGAGATTGGGAGGGGTGTAGGGGGCTGGAGGAGGTTAGAGATTGGGAGGGGTGTAGGGGGCTGGAGGAGGTTAGAGATTGGGAGGGGTGTAGGCTCTGGAGGAGGTTACAGAGATTGGGAGGGGTGTAGGGGGCTGGAGGAGGTTAGAGATTGGGAGGGGTGTAGGGGGCTGGAGGAGGTTAGAGATTGGGAGGGGTGTAGGCTCTGGAGGAGGTTACAGAGATTGGGAGGGGTGTAGGGGGCTGGAGGAGGTTAGAGATTGGGAGGGGGTGTAGGCTCTGGAGGAGGTTACAGAGATTGGGAGGGGTGTAGGGGGCTGGAGGAGGTTAGAGATTGGGAGGGGTGTAGGCTCTGGAGGAGGTTACAGAGATTGGGAGGGGTGTAGGGGCTGGAGGAGGTTAGAGATTGGGAGGGGTGTAGGGGCTGGAGGAGGTTACAGAGATAGGGAGGGGTGTAGGGGCTGGAGGAGGTTACAGAGATAGGGAGGGGTGTAGGGACGGGAGGAGGTTACAGAGATTGGGAGGGGTGTAGGGGCTGGAGGAGGTTACAGAGATAGGGAGGGGTGTAGGGGGCTGGAGGAGGTTAGAGATTGGGAGGGGTGTAGGGGGCTGGAGGAGGTTAGAGATTGGGAGGGGTGTAGGGGGCTGGAGGAGGTTAGAGATTGGGAGGGGTGTAGGGGGCTGGAGGAGGTTAGAGATTGGGAGGGGTGTAGGGGGCTGGAGGAGGTTAGAGATTGGGAGGGGTGTAGGGGGCTGGAGGAGGTTACAGAGATTGGGAGGGGTGTAGGGGGCTGGAGGAGGTTACAGAGATAGGGAACGGTGTAGGGACTGGAGGATGTTACAGAGATAGGGAGGGGTGTAGGGGCTGGAGGAGGTTACAGAGATTGGGAGGGGTGTAGGGGCTGGAGGAGGTTACAGAGATAGGGAGGGGTGTAGGGGCTGGAGGAGGTTACAGAGATAGGGAGGGGTGTAGGGGCTGGAGGAGGTTACAGAGATAGAGAGGGGTGTAGGGGCTGGAGGAGGTTACAGAGATAGGGAGGGGTGTAGGGGCTGGAGGAGGTTACAGAGATAGGGAGGGGTGTAGGGGATGGAGGAGGTTACAGAGATAGGGAGGGGTGTAGGGACTGGAGGTGGTTACAGAGATAGAGAGGGGTGTAGGGGCTGGAGGAGGTTACAGAGATAGGGAGGGGTGTAGGGGGCTGGAGGAGGTTACAGAGATAGGGAGGGGTGTAGGGGGCTGGAGGAGGTTACAGAGATAGGGAGGGGTGTAGGGGGCTGGAGGAGGTTACAGAGATTGGGAGGGGTGTAGGGGGCTGGAGGAGGTTAGAGATTGGGAGGGGTGTAGGGGGCTGGAGGAGGTTACAGAGATTGGGAGGGGTGTAGGGGGCTGGAGGAGGTTACAGAGATTGGGAGGGGTGTAGGCTCTGGAGGAGGTTACAGAGATTGGGAGGGGTGTAGGCTCTGGAGGAGGTTACAGAGATTGGGAGGGTTGTAGGGGCTGGAGGAGGTTACAGAGATTGGGAGGGGTGTAGGGGCTGGAGGAGGTTACAGAGATAGGGAGGGGTGTAGGGGGCTGGAGGAGGTTACAGAGATTGGGAGGGGTGTAGGGGGCTGGAGGAGGTTAGAGATTGGGAGGGGTGTAGGGGGCTGGAGGAGGTTACAGAGATTGGGAGGGGTGTAGGGGGCTGGAGGAGGTTACAGAGATTGGGAGGGGTGTAGGGGGCTGGAGGAGGTTAGAGATTGGGAGGGGTGTAGGGGGCTGGAGGAGGTTACAGAGATTGGGAGGGGTGTAGGGGGCTGGAGGAGGTTAGAGATTGGGAGGGGTGTAGGGGGCTGGAGGAGGTTAGAGATTGGGAGGGGTGTAGGGGGCTGGAGGAGGTTAGAGATTGGGAGGGGTGTAGGGGGCTGGAGGAGGTTAGAGATTGGGAGGGGTGTAGGCTCTGGAGGAGGTTACAGAAGCAGAGCAGGTGCGAAGGGGTTGCGGGAGGTATTTGGAAACCAGGATGAGAATTTTAAATTTGAGGTGCTTTTGCACCAGGAGGCAGTGTGGGTCAGTGAGTACAGGGGGTGATGGGCGATCTGGACTCGGTACACATCAGGACACAGAGCAGCAGAGCTTCGCATGAGCTGAAGTTTACAGGGGGTCATTGGGCTGTGGGCTGAAAGACCAATTTTCAGCTTCAACCTTGGCATTGGGCAGTGATTGCTGAGCCGTGCCTAGATCAGCTTTATCTCCTTGGTCTTTAACGCTTACTCGTGCTTCAAGTTGTGCGTGTGTCCGAGGGCCAGGGTTCTGCTCTCTTCCTCTCCCCGTTGAGTGGAATGAGTCCAGGCTGGACGGTGTCAGATCGACAAATGAGACTTGACCCGGTTTTGATCCCTGTAATTAACCGTGTTGCATCTCTCCCACCTTCCACTTCTGTTGCAGACGCCGCTGGTCCAAGCTATCTTTAACAGGGATCGTGAAGAGGTCCGATTGTTAATTAATGAAAATGAAGATATCAACGGATTGGTATGTAGTGTCGCCGAGACCACTTTGTTTGGAGGGCTGGTGGGAGGTGCATGTTGGAGGTGGTGGGTGGTAACCGGGATGTTTGCAAATGCATTTCAAGGAGAGGTTTGATCGTCCAGTAACACGGAGCTGACAACAGAGGGATCACCCCAATCGGGTGGACAGTTTCTCTCCGTGAAGTCTACTCTTTCTGCGGGTCTTGCAAAGTGTGATTTACTGCGGACATTTTGGTGCCTTGGGTACCCCCCTCCTGAAAGTGCTGCATGTTGGCAGGGCTGGTGGCCACCTGAATGCTCGTCCATGCAGGACCATACCCCCTCAGATTACAACCTTTACGGCAGGATTCGAAGAGGAGCAGGTGAGTTTTCCTGAAGTCCTGGAACCTTTTAATATTATTTATGAGACTTGCTGAAAAAACAGTGTCCAACATTAAATGTGATTCCGCGATTGGATAACATTTACTAAATAATCCTCACTGTGCTAAGAATGATGCTGACAACCAATTTAAGATTGTCAGTTGGGCTCGCAGTGTGGCACATTTGTGTGTACTGGAGGCTACATATATTAATACACAGGGCCCTGTTCTTTGCAGACAGAACATGTACACACATTGCACCTGTTTCAGCTAAACAAAATAAGTGACAGCCATTCGCTGACTCATTCCTCAGGGCAATGCCTTGACCAATCAGGGTCAAGCTGCCTGCTTTAAATGTCAAACAATGCTTGGCAGTTAACTGTCACTCACCATCACTGGTGCATTTTCCATGGCAACGCCACTACCAGTCAGAGTCCACTTGCCAACTAATCAGCACTCTCTTCACATCCAGCATGAATTGTTGTTTTCCCCTTATATTGGTATTCTGGTGAAGTGTCCTGTTGAGTGCAAGATGAAAAACTTCGACATGTCTCTTTTTTCAGCAACACTCAACTTCTGCACTGCCAAATGACTATTTAAATAAATATATATAGATATTTACCCCTCAAGCAACATCACTTCAAACAATAATAGATTATTCAGCAGGTCTGGCAGCATCGGCGGAGAAGAAAAGAGTTGACGTTTCGAGTCCTCATGACCCTTCGACAGGGTTCTGTTGAAGGGTCATGAGGACTCGAAACATCAACTCTTCTCCGCCGATGCTGCCAGACCTGCTGAGTTTTTCCAGGTAATTCTGTTTTTGTTTTGGATTTCCAGCATCCGCAGTTTTTTTGTTTTTATTAATAATGGTAATGAAATTTATTAATAATTGGTAATGAAAATGATAGCTGTTGTCTCCAGAATGATGATCAGTGGTTTGGTTGAGCGGGCGGATGTAATTCAGTCCAGAGAAATGTGAGGTCATGCATTTGGGGAGGGCAAACAAAGGGAATACACAGTAAATGAGAGGATATTGAGAGGGGTTGAGGAAGTGAGAGACCTTGGAATGCATGTCCACAGGTCCCTGAAGGTGGTAAAGAAAGGAATGCTACCCTTTATTGGACGAGGTATTGAATACAAAAGCAGGGGGTGTAATGATGGAACTGTATAAAACGCTGGTTAGGCCACAGCTGGAATGTTGTGTACAGTTCTGGGCGCCACATTACAGGAAGGACATTAATTGCTCTGGAGAGAGCACAGAGGAGATTTACAGGAATGTTGCCAGGGCTGAAAAATTGCAGCTATGAGGAAAGATTGGATAGGCTGGGGTTGTTTTCCTTGGAACAGAGGAGGCTGAAGGTGACCTGATTGAGGTGTATGAGATTATGAGGGGCCTAGATAGGGTAGACAGGGATGCCCCATTTCCCCTAGCTGAGGGATCAATTACCAGGGGCCACAGATTTAAGGTGAGTGGTAGAAGTATTGGAGGGGGTATGAGGAAAAACTTCTTCACCCAGAGGGCGCTGGGGTGTGGTAGTCGCTGTCTGGTTTGGTGGTGGAGGCAGAAACCCTCAACTCATTTAAAAGGCACCTTGATCTGCACCTGAAGTGCTGTAACCTACATGGCTACAGACCAGGTGCTGGGAGCTGGGATTAGAATGGGCAGCTAGTTTTTTATTCTTTTTCAGTAGGTGCAGACACAACAGGCTGAATGGCCTCTTTCTGTGCCTTAACTTTACTATGGTTCTATCGCTGTGTCTCTGGGCACTAAATTTAGCTGTCTGTGGAGATTGTGCCGTTTAAGGCAAAGGATGTTCCAATGCTTGTCCCATTGGTTCTTGCCTCATAACAAAGCAGGGACCCTCTGGGAGTGTTTTGATAGGTCACCTGATCAGTCCGAGCATCAGTGAGCAGCTCTTCCCGAGGCATTCAGTTTTGGGAATCTGCCAACCAATAAGTGCCACAGAGATAGGGACTGGCAGAGGTCCCAGTCAAGTTGAGTTAGAGTTAGGGTAAGGGCTGTGAGGAGCAGATTTTAAGTAAAGAGGGCCATAGGGGCAAAGGTATACCTTTGGAGCAATGGTGTTGTCCTTGGCATGGCCATAGATCTGAAAGTGTGCTGAGTGTTTGAGTGTACTCGGGAATCCAGGGAGAAAACCTCAGAAGGCGAGATTGAAGCCTTGTGAGGTGGATCGTTGTTAAACCCCATCCGAGTGGGAGTGAGTTTTGGAGAGAACCCACCCACCACCCCCCCCCGGCGAGATCTTTAAAGATGGAGTTTGGAAACCCTGGTGAGAAAGACGAAGTTTCGGTGAGATGGGTTGACTCAGTGGGACTGACGCCTGGGTGGTTTGTTGTGAAATCCATGGAATCGGCTTTGGTAGCATCTGTCGTTTAATCTGTCATGTGGTGTGTCTGACCACGGTTCCCCTGTTAACTCACATGTACCTCATACTGCCCCCCCAACGTTCGAGTATGAGGTACATATTCTAAATCGTTTTACCTTTCTCAACGCGTACAGTGAAGTTTATTTTTGTTTGTTCCAAACCTGTGGAACCTTGTCTTTATTTCAAAAGCGGGTGTCGAGAATCGCAACCTTTATCTGCTTTAAACGAGCGATTCAAAACAAAAGCAAAATGCTGCAGCTGCCGTAAATTGGAAATAAAACCAGAAAGTGCTGGATAAACTCAGCGTGCCTGGCAGCATGGGTGGAGAGAGAAACCGAGCTGACGTTCATTTCTATTCCTCTGCACTCTCTCCACGGACGCTGTCAGACCCACTTGGGTATTTCCAGCACTTCCTGCTGTTTGATGTCTCTTTCAGAGTGCAGTGTATCCGGGTTTGTGGCAGGTGTGGGTGTGACTGATGAAAATCTCTTCACCTTTCCATCGACAGGATCAGGACAAGCGCACCCCGCTCCACGCTGCTGCTTACCTCGGTGATGTCCAGATAATAGACGTCCTTATTCAGTCGGGTAAGATGCCGCTTGCCTGAGCAGCGCGGGGTCGATCTGCTGGGTTGTGTACTGCCAGCCTGCTCTGAGTCCCTGTGCCACCGGTTTCTCTGTTTCACCCGCTTCACCCGGGCCCTCAGACCTGTTTTCTACTTGTGAATGGAGTCGGGGGGGGGTGTGGAGGTGGGGGGGTGGTGCGGGGGAGGCTGTCGGAGTGCTTTGGTGATTGTGGGTGGTGGCGGTGGGCGTGTGGGTGGGGGTGGGGGGGGGGGGGGGTGTGGTGTGGAGTAGACGTGGTGGGATGGCGGCGTAGCGGTATCGTCACTGGGCTAGCAGACCAGAGGCCCAGGGTAACGCTTCTGGGGACACGGGTTCAAACCTCACCACGGCCGCTGGTGGAATTTAAATTCAGTTAATAAAACCTGGAATCGAGAGCGAGTCTCAGTCACGGGGACCGTGACAACGATCATCGATTGTCTTAAAAACCCGCCTGGTTCACTAACGTCCCCTTTAGGGGAAGGGGAAATCTGCTGTCTTTACCCCAGTCTGGCCCTACACGTGACTCCAGACGCCCCCCCCCCCCCCCCCCCCACACACACGGCTCTCAACTGCCCCTCAAGGGCAAGTAGGGCCTTGCCAATGATGCAGTGAAGGAATTTTAAAAAAGTAGGCAGTGGTGGGGGTGGGTGGGGTTGTGGGTTGAGCTGTGTTAAATATGATTTTATACCTGAACTGTGCCACTGTATAGTCCAGTATCCCAGTGAATAGGCAGTGGGGGGGGGGGAGGGTTGTGGGTTGAGCTGTGTTAAATGTGATTTTATACCTGAACTGTGCCATTGTATAATCCAGTATCCCAGTGAATAGGCAGTGGGGTGGATGGGGTGGGGTTGTGGGTTGAGCTGTGTTAAATGTGATTTTATACCTGAACTGTGCCACTGTATAGTCCAGTATCCCAGTGAATAGGCAGTGGGGGGGGTGGGGTTGTGGGTTGAGCTGTGTTAAATGTGATTTTATACCTGAACTGGGCCACTGTATAGTCCAGTATCCCAGTGAATAGGCAGCCACAGTGCACAGGGCTGCTCAAGGCAATCTGGGGCACAGAGCCGCGAGTTGGAAGGTTTTCTGCTGTCGTTGCTGTGATCTTTACCCTGAATTGATTGACGTCCCCGTTGAAATGGGCACTAGCATTCACTGCCTTGCTTAAACACACACCCACCGGACAGCTAAGGAGCGAGCCCCACTCTGTGCTTGGCATTGCCCGCTACCATTTTGTTTGCTGACTGAAGCAGTGGTGGACTTTACTTGTTGGCCCTGCTCAATCTGCCTCTCTCTCTCTGTTCTGTGCACAGGTGCTAATGTGAACGCTAAGGACAACACCTGGCTGACCCCATTGCATCGAGCCGCAGCTTCCCGCAATGAGGTAAGGAACTGCTGCGCGCGCAGAGTCCCACTCACCACCGCCGTGGTTCCCGCTCCAGCAGCACCTCGATTTTAAAACGCACGTCATTGTGTTGAAGCCCCTCACCACCCCCCACCCCCCCCCATCCCTGTCTCTCTAGCCTCCTGTGGTCTGAGTTCCCACGCGCCCCTCCAATTCCGATCTGCCCTGCATTCCCGATTTTCAACGTCCCTTGGAATCCCCTCCTTGAACCTCTTCGGCCGCACCCCTCTCCTCCTTAAAAAAACCGAACCTCCCTGACCTGCCCAGCAGGTATCTGGGCTGCTCTCATGTCGTTGTTGGTGCCTGTGGGAGCTGTCGCGTTTCCTACACCGGTGACTGCAGCGCCTTACTCGGTCTGTGAAGCGCTTTCGGGGGGCCTCTTTATGCTGCGAACGGGGCGCGATATAAACCCACGTCTTCCGTTGTTTCCAGATTTGGATGGTTTGGGAGTGCGGGGCCCCTTGTTTGACTTCAGTGAGAAGCAGCAGGGAGAGGAAGTGGCGAAGCGATTTGTGATGCGTGTTTGTTTTTAACAGAGAGCCGTTAACACGTTGCTGAAGCATTCTGCTGATGTCAATGCCCGGGACAAGCACTGGCAGACGCCGCTCCATGTCGCTGCTGCTAACAAGGCCACAAAATGCACGGAGCTCCTGATCCCACTACTGAGCAGCGTGAATGTCTCTGACCGCACAGGGAGAACGGCTCTGCACCACGCAGCCTACAGCAGCCACGTGGAGGCAAGTTAACCTGTTCGGCTTTGCCCCATGTGCCTGCATTGCTGGGTTCCTCGGAGTGGGACGTGGGCGTCGCTGACAGGGCTGGAAGTTGTTCCCCATCCCTAATTGCCCCAGGAGAGGGTGGCGGTGAGCTGCCTCCTTGAACCGCTGCGGCCTGTCTGGCTCAGACTTTCCATGGTGGTTTGGTACGATGAAGCGTCTGGAGTGATGGTATGTCACATGGAGGCCAGACCGGGTAAGGGGGGCAGATTTCCTTCCCTAGATTTCCTTGGTGAGCCGGAGGGGTTTTTATGACGCTCCAGCATTTTCCCAGTCACCGTTACTGAGAGACTAACTTTTCATCCTGGGTTCAGTCATTCATTCCACCAGCTGCCGCAGTGAGATTCGAACCTGCATTCGCCTGGGCCTCTGGGTTACTCACCCGGTGACATGACTGCTACCTCTCTGTCTCCTCCCGCATCTATCTGTGATGTAGAATTACGGGACAACGCAGCACACGAGGGGTGCCATTCACCCCATCCAGGTCTGCACTAGCTCTCTGAGAGCCGTCACTCCCCTATTCCTCGAGTACTTATCCAATTTCCTTATGAAGGCTGCTATCGGATCTGATTCCAACA
>JANJGN010003129.1:0-50818 GCA_026770705.1 Isurus oxyrinchus
GGGGAGACGAGGAGAATTATTGTTTACAAACACAGCGAGTTGTGGTGATCTGGAAGGCGCTGCCTGAAAGGGCGGTGGAAGCAGATTCAGTAGAGGGGAGGGGGGGATGGAAATCGGATAAACACTTGAATAGGAAGAATTGCGCGGATATTGTGGGAGGAAACGAACGGGGCGGGGGGGGGAGAGTGTGGTCTAATTGGATGGACCTTTCAGAGGGCTAGCATGAGGGATGATGGGCTGAAGGGTCTCCCCTTCCCGGTCCCCGGGGCTGTACCAAACCTGTGTTTCCCTGCTTTGCAGATGCTGCGGATTTGCATCCGATACACCCCGGAACAGGACACAATGACCTTCTCGGATGGACTAACCCTCAACCGGACGCAGATGCACAACGCCGGGTTCGGACCCCTCACCGACCTGCTCTTTGCCTTCGCCAACCGGCTACTGCCCCTCGAGATGGACGACACAGAGACCGGGCTCCTGAGCGCCATCTGTCTCATCTGCGCAGGTACCCGCGAGGCGTTGGGATCCATTAAAAAGCCCAGCCGGCGGCAGGTAGTCAGGGCAGGTACAGCACGGGGATAGATACAGAGTAAAGCTCCCTCTACACTGTACCCATCAAACACTCCCAGGACAGGTACAGCACGGGGTTAGATACAGAGTAAAGCTCCCACTACACTGTCCCCATCAAACACTCCCAGGAGAGGTACAGCATGGGGTTAGATACAGAGTAAATCTCCCTCTACACTGTCCCCATCAAACACTCCCAGGACAGGTACAGCACGGGGTTAGATACAGAGTAAATCTCCCTCTGCACCCTCCCCATCAAACACTCCCAGGACAGGTACAGCATGGGGTTAGATACAGAGTAAATCTCCCTCTACACTGTCCCCATCAAACACTCCCAGGACAGGTACAGCACGGGGTTAGATACAGAGTAAATCTCCCTCTACACTGTCCCCATCAAACACTCCCAGGACAAGTACAGCACGGGGTTAGATACAGAGTAAATCTCCCTCCGCAACGTCCCCATCAAACACTCCCAGGACAGGTACAGCACGGGGTTAGATACAGAGTAAAGCTCCCTCTACACCGTCCCCATCAAACACTCCCAGGACAGGTACAGCACGGGGTTAGATACAGAGTAAAGCTCCCTCTACACCGTCCCCATCAAACACTCCCAGGACAGGTACAGCACGGGGTTAGATACAGAGTAAAGCTCCCCCTACACTGTCCCCATCAAACACTCCCAGGACAGGTACAGCACGGGGTCAGATACAGAGTAAATCTCCCTCTGCACCGTCCCCATCAAACACTCCCAGGATAGGTACAGCACGGGGTTAGATACAGAGTAAAGCTCCCTCTACACGGTCCCCATCAAACACTCCCAGGACAGGTACAGCACGGGGTTACATACAGAGTAAAGCTCCCTCTACACTGTCCCCATCAAACACTCCCAGGACAGGTACAGCACGGGGTTAGATACAGAGTAAATCTCCCTCTGCACCGTCCCCATCAAACACTCCCAGGATAGGTACAGCACGGGGTTAGATACAGAGTAAAGCTCCCTCTACACGGTCCCCATCAAACACTCCCAGGACAGGTACAGCACGGGGTTACATACAGAGTAAAGCTCCCTCTACACTGTCCCCATCAAACACTCCCAGGACAGGTACAGCATGGGGTTAGATACAGAGTAAATCTCCCTCTACACCGTCCCCATCAAACACTCCCAGGACAGGTACAGCACGGGGTTAGATACAGAGTAAAGCTCCCTCTACACCGTCCCCATCAAACACTCCCAGGACAGTACAGCACAGGGTTAGATACAGAGTAAATCTCCCTCTACACCGTCCCCATCAAACACCCCCAGGGCAGGTACATCACGGGGTTAGATACAGAGTAAAGCTCCCTCTACACTGTCCCCATCAAACACTCCAAGGACAGGTACAGCACGGGGTTAGATACAGAGTAAAGCTCCCTCTACACTGTCCCCATCAAACACTCCCAGGACAGGTACAGCACGGGGTTAGATACAGAGTAAAGCTCCCTCTACACCGTCCCCATCAAACACTCCCAGGACAGGTACAGCATGGGGTTAGATACAGAGTAAAGCTCCCTCTACACTGTCCCCGTCAAACACTCCCAGGACAGGTGCAGCACGGGGTTAGATACAGAGTAAAGCTCCCTCGACACTGTCCCCATCAAACACTCCCAGGACTGGTACAGCACGGAGTTAGATACAGAGTAAAGCTCCCTCTACACCCTCCCCATCAAACACTCCCAGGACAGGTACAGCACGGGGTTAGATACAGAGTAAAGCTCCCTCTACACTGTCCCCATCAAACACTCCCAGGACAGATACAGCACGGGGTTAGATACAGAGTAAAGCTCCGTCTACACTGTCCCCATTCAAACACTGCCAGGACAGGTACAGCACGGGGTTAGATACAGAGTAAATCTCCCTCTACACCGTTCCCATCAAACACTCCCAGGACAGGTACAGCACAGGAATGGATACAGAGTAAAGCTCACTCTACACTGTCCCCATCAAACACTCCCAGGACAGGTACAGCACGGGGTTAGATACAGAGTAAAGCTCCCTCCACACCGTCCCCATCAAACTCTCCCAGGACAGGTACAGCACGGGGTTAGATACAGAGTAAAGCTCCCTCTACACCGTCCCCATCAAACAGACCCAGGACAGGTACAGCACGGGGTTAGATACAGAGTAAATCTCCCTCTACACCGTCGCCATCAAACACTCCCAGGACAGGTACAGCACGGGGTTAGATACAGAGTAAATCTGCCTCTACACCGTCCCCATCAAACACTCCCAGGACAGGTACAGCACGGGGTTAGATACAGAGTAAATCTCCTTCTACACCGTCCCCATTAAACACCCCCAGGGCAGGTACAGCACGGGGTTAGATACAGAGTGAAGCTCAGTCTACACCGTCTCCATCAAACACTCCCAGGACAGGTACAGCACGGTGTTAGATATAGAGTAAAGCTCTCTCTACACCGTCCCCATCAAACACTCCCAGGACAGGAACAGCACGGGGTTAGATACACAGTAAAGCTCCCTCTACACTGTCCCCATCAAACACTCCCAGGACTGGTACAGCACGGAGTTAGATACAGAGTAAAGCTCCCTCTACACCCTCCCCATCAAACACTCCCAGGACAGGTACAGCACGGGGTTAGATACAGAGTAAAGCTCCCTCTACACCGTCCCCATCAAACACTCCCAGGACAGGTACAGCACGGGGTTAGATACAGAGTAAAGCTCCCTCTACACCGTCCCCATCAAACACTCCCAGGGCAGGTACAGCACGGGGTTAGATACAGAGTAAATCTCCCTCTACACTGACCCCATCAAACACTCCCAGGACAGGGACAGCACGGGATTAGATACAGAGTAAAGCTCCCTCTGCACCGTCCCCATCAAACACTCCCAGGACAGGTACAGCACGGGGTTAGATACAGAGTAAAGCTCCCTCTACACTGACCCCATCAAACACTCCCAGGACAGGTACAGCACGGGGTTAGATACAGAGTAAAGCTCCCTCTACACTGTCCCCATCAAACACTCCCAGGACAGGTACAGCACGGGGTTGGATACAAAGTAAATCTCCCTCTACACTGACCCCATCAAACACTCCCAGGACAGGTACAGCACGGGGTTAGATACAGAGTAAAGCTCCCTCTACACTGTCCGCATCAAACACTCCCAGGACACGTACAGCACGGGGTTAGATACAGAGTAAAGCTCCCTCTACACTGTCCCCATCAAACACTCCCAGGACAGGTACAGCACGGGGTTAGATACAGAGTAAAGCTCCCTCTACACTGTCCACATCAAACACTCCCAGGACAGGTACAGCACGGGGATAGATACAGAGTAAAGCTCCCTCTACACTGTCCCCATCAAACACTCCCAGGACAGGTACAGCACGGGGTTAGATACAGAGTAAAGCTCCCTCTACACTGTCCCCATCAAACACTCCCAGGACAGGTACAGCACGGGGTTAGATACAGAGTAAATCTCCCTCTACACTGACCCCATCAAACACTCCCAGGACAGGTACAACATGGGGTTAGATACAGAGTAAATCTCCCTCTACACCGTCCCCATCAAACACTCCCAGGACAGGTACAGCACGGGGTTAGATACAGAGTAAACCTCCCTCTACACCGTCCCCATCAAACACTCCCAGGACAGGTACAGCACGGGGTTAGATACAGTGTAAAGCTCCCTCTACACCGTCTCCATCAAACACTCCCAGGACACGTACAGCACGGGGTTAGATACAGAGTAAAGCTCCCTCTACAGTGTCCCCATCAAACACTCCCAGGACAGGTACAGCACGGGGTTAGATACAGAGTAAAGCTCCCTCTACACTGTCCCCATCAAACACTCCCAGGACAGGTACAGCACGGGGTTAGATACAGAGTAAATCTCCCTCTACAACGTCCCCATCAAACACTCCCAGGACAGGTACAGCACGGGGTTAGATACAGAGAAAATCTCCCTCTACACCGTCCCCATCAAACACTCCCAGGACAGGTACAGCACGGGGTTAGATACAGAGTAAAGCTCCTTCTGCACCGTCCCCATCAAACACTCCCAGGAAAGGTACAGCACGGGGTTAGATACAGAGTAAAGCTCCCTCTACACGGTCCCCATCAAACACTCCCAGGACAGGTACAGCACGGGGTTAGATACAGAGTAAAGCTCCCTCTACACTGTCCCCATCAAACACTCCCAGGACAGGTACAGCACGGGGTTAGATACAGAGTAAATCTCCCTCTACACCGTCCCCATCAAACACTCCCAGGACAGGTACAGCACGGGGTTAGATACAGAGTAAAGCTCCCTCTACACCGTCCCCATCAAACACTCCCAGGACAGTACAGCACAGGGTTAGATACAGAGTAAATCTCCCTCTACACCGTCCCCATCAAACACCCCCAGGGCAGGTACAGCACGGGGTTAGATACAGAGTAAAGCTCCCTCTACACTGTCCCCATCAAACACTCCAAGGACAGGTACAGCACGGGGTTAGATACAGAGTAAAGCTCCCTCTACACTGTCCCCATCAAAAACTCCCAGGACAGGAACAGCACGGGGTTAGATACAGAGTAAATCTCCCGCTACACCGTCCCCATCAAACACTCCCAGGACAGGTACAGCACGGGGTTAGATACAGAGTAAAGCTCCCTCTACACCGTCCCCATCAAACACTCCCAGGACAGGTACAGCACGGGGTTAGATACAGAGTAAAGCTCCTTCTGCACCGTCCCCATCAAACACTCCCAGGAAAGGTACAGCACGGGGTTAGATACAGAGTAAAGCTCCCTCTACACGGTCCCCATCAAACACTCCCAGGACAGGTACAGCACGGGGTTAGATACAGAGTAAAGCTCCCTCTACACTGTCCCCATCAAACACTCCCAGGACAGGTACAGCACGGGGTTAGATACAGAGTAAATCTCCCTCTACACCGTCCCCATCAAACACTCCCAGGACAGGTACAGCACGGGGTTAGATACAGAGTAAAGCTCCCTCTACACCGTCCCCATCAAACACTCCCAGGACAGTACAGCACAGGGTTAGATACAGAGTAAATCTCCCTCTACACCGTCCCCATCAAACACCCCCAGGGCAGGTACAGCACGGGGTTAGATACAGAGTAAAGCTCCCTCTACACTGTCCCCATCAAACACTCCAAGGACAGGTACAGCACGGGGTTAGATACAGAGTAAAGCTCCCTCTACACTGTCCCCATCAAAAACTCCCAGGACAGGAACAGCACGGGGTTAGATACAGAGTAAATCTCCCGCTACACCGTCCCCATCAAACACTCCCAGGACAGGTACAGCACGGGGTTAGATACAGAGTAAAGCTCCCTCTACACCGTCCCCATCAAACACTCCCAGCACAGGTACAGCATGGGGTTAGATACAGAGCAAAGATCCCTCTACACTGTCCCCATCAAACTCTCCCAGGACAGGTACAGCACGGGGTTAGATACAGAGTAAAGCTCCCTCTACACCCTCCCCATCAAACACTCCCAGGACAGGTACAGCACGGGGTTAGATACAGAGTAAAGCTCCCTCTACACTGTCCGCATCAAACACTCCCAGGACAGATACAGCACGGGGTTAGATACAGAGTAAAGCTCCCTCTACACTGTCCCCATTCAAACACTGCCAGGACAGGTACAGCACAGGAATGGATACAGAGTAAAGCTCCCTCTACACTGTCCCCATCAAACACTCCCAGGACAGGTACAGCACGGGGTTAGATACAGAGTAAAGCTCCCTCTACACCGTCCCCATCAAACACTCCCAGGACAGGTACAGCACGGGGTTAGATACAGAGTAAAGCTCCCTCTACACCGTCGCCATCAAACACTCCCAGGACAGGTACAGCACGGGGTTTGATACAGAGTAAATCTCCCTCTACACCGTCCCCATCAAACACTCCCAGGACAGGTACAGCACGGGGTTAGATACAGAGTAAATCTCCTTCTACACCGTCCCCATTAAACACCCCCAGGGCAGGTACAGCACGGGGTTAGATACAGAGTGAAGCTCAGTCTACACCGTCTCCATCAAACACTCCCAGGACAGGTACAGCACGGGGTTAGATACAGAGTAAAGCTCTCTCTACACCGTCCCCATCAAACACTCCCAGGACAGGAACAGCACGGGGTTAGATACACAGTAAAGCTCCCTCTACACTGTCCCCATCAAACACTCCCAGGACTGGTACAGCACGGGGTTAGATACAGAGTAAAGCTCCCTCTACACCCTCCCCATCAAACACTCCCAGGACAGGTACAGCACGGGGTTAGATACAGAGTAAAGCTCCCTCTACACCGTCCCCATCAAACACTCCCAGGACAGGTACAGCACGGGGTTAGATACAGAGTAAAGCTCCCTCTACACCGTCCCCATCAAACACTCCCAGGGCAGGTACAGCACGGGGTTAGATACAGAGTAAATCTCCCTCTACACTGACCCCATCAAACACTCCCAGGACAGGGACAGCACGGGATTAGATACAGAGTAAAGCTCCCTCTGCACCGTCCCCATCAAACACTCCCAGGACAGGTACAGCACGGGGTTAGATACAGAGTAAAGCTCCCTCTACACTGTCCGCATCAAACACTCCCAGGACACGTACAGCACGGGGTTAGATACAGAGTAAAGCTCCCTCTACACCGTCCCCATCAAACAGACCCAGGACAGGTACAGCACGGGGTTAGATACAGAGTAAATCTCCCTCTACACCGTCGCCATCAAACACTCCCAGGACAGGTACAGCACGGGGTTAGATACAGAGTAAATCTGCCTCTACACCGTCCCCATCAAACACTCCCAGGACAGGTACAGCACGGGGTTAGATACAGAGTAAATCTCCTTCTACACCGTCCCCATTAAACACCCCCAGGGCAGGTACAGCACGGGGTTAGATACAGAGTGAAGCTCAGTCTACACCGTCTCCATCAAACACTCCCAGGACAGGTACAGCACGGTGTTAGATATAGAGTAAAGCTCTCTCTACACCGTCCCCATCAAACACTCCCAGGACAGGAACAGCACGGGGTTAGATACACAGTAAAGCTCCCTCTACACTGTCCCCATCAAACACTCCCAGGACTGGTACAGCACGGAGTTAGATACAGAGTAAAGCTCCCTCTACACCCTCCCCATCAAACACTCCCAGGACAGGTACAGCACGGGGTTAGATACAGAGTAAAGCTCCCTCTACACCGTCCCCATCAAACACTCCCAGGACAGGTACAGCACGGGGTTAGATACAGAGTAAAGCTCCCTCTACACCGTCCCCATCAAACACTCCCAGGGCAGGTACAGCACGGGGTTAGATACAGAGTAAATCTCCCTCTACACTGACCCCATCAAACACTCCCAGGACAGGGACAGCACGGGAGTAGATACAGAGTAAAGCTCCCTCTGCACCGTCCCCATCAAACACTCCCAGGACAGGTACAGCACGGGGTTAGATACAGAGTAAAGCTCCCTCTACACTGACCCCATCAAACACTCCCAGGACAGGTACAGCACGGGGTTAGATACAGAGTAAAGCTCCCTCTACACTGTCCCCATCAAACACTCCCAGGACAGGTACAGCACGGGGTTGGATACAAAGTAAATCTCCCTCTACACTGACCCCATCAAACACTCCCAGGACAGGTACAGCACGGGGTTAGATACAGAGTAAAGCTCCCTCTACACTGTCCGCATCAAACACTCCCAGGACACGTACAGCACGGGGTTAGATACAGAGTAAAGCTCCCTCTACACTGTCCCCATCAAACACTCCCAGGACAGGTACAGCACGGGGTTAGATACAGAGTAAAGCTCCCTCTACACTGTCCACATCAAACACTCCCAGGACAGGTACAGCACGGGGATAGATACAGAGTAAAGCTCCCTCCACACTGTCCCCATCAAACACTCCCAGGACAGGTACAGCACGGGGTTAGATACAGAGTAAAGCTCCCTCTACACTGTCCCCATCAAACACTCCCAGGACAGGTACAGCACGGGGTTAGATACAGAGTAAATCTCCCTCTACACTGACCCCATCAAACACTCCCAGGACAGGTACAACATGGGGTTAGATACAGAGTAAATCTCCCTCTACACCGTCCCCATCAAACACTCCCAGGACAGGTACAGCACGGGGTTAGATACAGAGTAAACCTCCCTCTACACCGTCCCCATCAAACACTCCCAGGACAGGTACAGCACGGGGTTAGATACAGTGTAAAGCTCCCTCTACACCGTCTCCATCAAACACTCCCAGGACACGTACAGCACGGGGTTAGATACAGAGTAAAGCTCCCTCTACAGTGTCCCCATCAAACACTCCCAGGACAGGTACAGCACGGGGTTAGATACAGAGTAAAGCTCCCTCTACACTGTCCCCATCAAACACTCCCAGGACAGGTACAGCACGGGGTTAGATACAGAGTAAATCTCCCTCTACAACGTCCCCATCAAACACTCCCAGGACAGGTACAGCACGGGGTTAGATACAGAGAAAATCTCCCTCTACACCGTCCCCATCAAACACTCCCAGGACAGGTACAGCACGGGGTTAGATACAGAGTAAAGCTCCTTCTGCACCGTCCCCATCAAACACTCCCAGGAAAGGTACAGCACGGGGTTAGATACAGAGTAAAGCTCCCTCTACACGGTCCCCATCAAACACTCCCAGGACAGGTACAGCACGGGGTTAGATACAGAGTAAAGCTCCCTCTACACTGTCCCCATCAAACACTCCCAGGACAGGTACAGCACGGGGTTAGATACAGAGTAAATCTCCCTCTACACCGTCCCCATCAAACACTCCCAGGACAGGTACAGCACGGGGTTAGATACAGAGTAAAGCTCCCTCTACACCGTCCCCATCAAACACTCCCAGGACAGTACAGCACAGGGTTAGATACAGAGTAAATCTCCCTCTACACCGTCCCCATCAAACACCCCCAGGGCAGGTACAGCACGGGGTTAGATACAGAGTAAAGCTCCCTCTACACTGTCCCCATCAAACACTCCAAGGACAGGTACAGCACGGGGTTAGATACAGAGTAAAGCTCCCTCTACACTGTCCCCATCAAAAACTCCCAGGACAGGAACAGCACGGGGTTAGATACAGAGTAAATCTCCCGCTACACCGTCCCCATCAAACACTCCCAGGACAGGTACAGCACGGGGTTAGATACAGAGTAAAGCTCCCTCTACACCGTCCCCATCAAACACTCCCAGCACAGGTACAGCATGGGGTTAGATACAGAGCAAAGATCCCTCTACACTGTCCCCATCAAACTCTCCCAGGACAGGTACAGCACGGGGTTAGATACAGAGTAAAGCTCCCTCTACACCCTCCCTATCAAACACTCCCAGGACAGGTACAGCACGGGGTTAGATACAGAGTAAAGCTCCCTCTACACTGTCCCCATCAAACACTCCCAGGACAGATACAGCACGGGGTTAGATACAGAGTAAAGCTCCCTCTACACTGTCCCCATTCAAACACTGCCAGGACAGGTACAGCACAGGAATGGATACAGAGTAAAGCTCCCTCTACACTGTCCCCATCAAACACTCCCAGGACAGGTACAGCACGGGGTTAGATACAGAGTAAAGCTCCCTCTACACCGTCCCCATCAAACACTCCCAGGACAGGTACAGCACGGGGTTAGATACAGAGTAAAGCTCCCTCTACACCGTCGCCATCAAACACTCCCAGGACAGGTACAGCACGGGGTTTGATACAGAGTAAATCTCCCTCTACACCGTCCCCATCAAACACTCCCAGGACAGGTACAGCACGGGGTTAGATACAGAGTAAATCTCCTTCTACACCGTCCCCATTAAACACCCCCAGGGCAGGTACAGCACGGGGTTAGATACAGAGTGAAGCTCAGTCTACACCGTCTCCATCAAACACTCCCAGGACAGGTACAGCACGGGGTTAGATACAGAGTAAAGCTCTCTCTACACCGTCCCCATCAAACACTCCCAGGACAGGAACAGCACGGGGTTAGATACACAGTAAAGCTCCCTCTACACTGTCCCCATCAAACACTCCCAGGACTGGTACAGCACGGGGTTAGATACAGAGTAAAGCTCCCTCTACACCCTCCCCATCAAACACTCCCAGGACAGGTACAGCACGGGGTTAGATACAGAGTAAAGCTCCCTCTACACCGTCCCCATCAAACACTCCCAGGACAGGTACAGCACGGGGTTAGATACAGAGTAAAGCTCCCTCTACACCGTCCCCATCAAACACTCCCAGGGCAGGTACAGCACGGGGTTAGATACAGAGTAAATCTCCCTCTACACTGACCCCATCAAACACTCCCAGGACAGGGACAGCACGGGATTAGATACAGAGTAAAGCTCCCTCTGCACCGTCCCCATCAAACACTCCCAGGACAGGTACAGCACGGGGTTAGATACAGAGTAAAGCTCCCTCTACACTGTCCGCATCAAACACTCCCAGGACACGTACAGCACGGGGTTAGATACAGAGTAAAGCTCCCTCTACACTGTCCCCATCAAACACTCCCAGGACAGGTACAGCACGGGGTTAGATACAGAGTAAAGCTCCCTCTACACTGTCCACATCAAACACTCCCAGGACAGGTACAGCACGGGGTTAGATACAGAGTAAAGCTCCCTCTACACTGTCCCCATCAAAGACTCCCAGGACAGGTACAGCACGGGGTAAGATACAGAGTAAAGCTCCCTCTACACTGTCCCCATCAAACACTCCCAGGACAGGTACAGCACGGGGTTAGATACAGAGTAAATCTCCCTCTACACTGACCCCATCAAACACTCCCAGGACAGGTACAACATGGGGTTAGATACAGAGTAAATCTCCCTCTACACCGTCCCCATCAAACACTCCCAGGACAGGTACAGCACGGGGTTAGATACAGAGTAAACCTCCCTCTACACCGTCCCCATCAAACACTCCCAGGACAGGTACAGCACGGGGTTAGATACAGTGTAAAGCTCCCTCTACACCGCCCCATCAAACACTCCCAGGACACGTACAGCACGGGGTTAGATACAGAGTAAAGCTCCCTCTACAGTGTCCCCATCAAACACTCCCAGGACAGGTACAGCACGGGGTTAGATACAGAGTAAAGCTCCCTCTACACTGTCCCCATCAAACACTCCCAGGACAGGTACAGCACGGGGTTAGATACAGAGTAAATCTCCCTCTACACCGTCCCCATCAAACACTCCCAGGACAGGTACAGCACGGGGTTAGATACAGAGTAAATCTCCCTCTACACCGTCCCCATCAAACACTCCCAGGACAGGTACAACACGGGGTAAGATACAAAGTAAATCTCCCTCTACAGTGTCCCCATCAAACACTCCCAGGACAGGTACAGCACGGGGTTCCATACAGAGTAAATCTCCCTCTACACCGTCCCCATCAAACACTCCCAGGACAGGTACAGCACAGGGTTAGATACAGAATAAATCTATCTCTACACCGTCCCCATCAAACACTCCCAGGACAGGTACAGCACGGGGTTAGATACAGAGTAAATCTCCCTCTACACCGTCCCCATCAAACACTCCCAGGACAGGTACAGCACGGGGTTAGATACAGAGTAAATCTCCATCTACACTGTCCCCATCAAACACTCCCAGGACAGGTACAGCACGGGGTTAGATACAGAGTAAAGCTCCCTCTACACTGTCCCCATCAAACACTCCCAGGACAGGTACAGCACGGGGTTAGATACAGAGTAAAGCTCCCTCTACACCGTCCCCATCAAACACTCCCAGGACAGGTACAGCACAGGGTTAGATACAGAATAAATCTATCTCTACACCGTCCCCATCAAACACTCCCAGGACAGGTACAGCACGGGGTTAGATACAGAGTAAATCTCCCTCTACACCGTCCCCATCAAACACTCCCAGGACAGGTACAGCACGGGGTTAGATACAGAGTAAATCTCCATCTACACTGTCCCCATCAAACACTCCCAGGACAGGTACAGCACGGGGTTAGATACAGAGTAAAGCTCCCTCTACACTGTCCCCATCAAACACTCCCAGGACAGGTACAGCACGGGGTTAGATACAGAGTAAAGCTCCCTCTACACCGTCCCCACCAAACACTCCCAGGACAGGTACAGCACGGGGTTAGATACAGAGTAAAGCTCCCTCTACACCGTCCCCATCAAACACTCCCAGGACAGGTACAGCACGGGGTTAGATACAGAGTAAAGCTCCCTCTACACCGTCCCCATCAAACACTCCCAGGACAGGTACAGCACAGGGTTAGATACAGAATAAATCTATCTCTACACCGTCCCCATCAAACACTCCCAGGACAGGTACAGCACGGGGTTAGATACAGAGTAAATCTCCCTCTACACCGTCCCCATCAAACTCTCCCAGGACAGGTACAGCACGGGGTTAGATACAGAGTAAATCTCCATCTACACTGTCCCCATCAAACACTCCCAGGACAGGTACAGCACGGGGTTAGATACAGAGTAAAGCTCCCTCTACACTGTCCCCATCAAACACTCCCAGGACAGGTACAGCACGGGGTTAGATACAGAGTAAAGCTCCCTCTACACCGTCCCCACCAAACACTCCCAGGACAGGTACAGCACGGGGTTAGATACAGAGTAAAGCTCCCTCTACACCGTCCCCATCAAACACTCCCAGGACAGGTACAGCACGGGGTTAGATACAGAGTAAAGCTCCCAGAACACTGTCCCCATCAAACACTCCCAGGACAGGTACAGCACGGGGTTAGATACAGAGTAAATCTACCTCTACACCGTCCCCATCAAACACTCCCAGGACAGGTACAGCACGGGGTTAGATACAGAGTAAAGCTCCCTCTACACCGTCCCCATCAAACACTCCCAGGACAGGTACAGCACGGGGTTTGATACAGAGTAAAGCTCCTTCTACACCGTCTCCATCAAACACTCCCAGGACAGGTACAGCACGGGGTTAGATACAGAGTAAAGCTCCCTCTGCACTGTCCCCATCAAACACTCCCAGGACAGGTTCAGCACGGGGTTAGATACAGAGTAACGCTCGCTCTACACTGTCCCCATCAAACTCTCCCAGGACAGGTACAGCACGGTGTTAGATATAGAGTAAAGCTCCCTCTACACTGTCCCCATCAAACACTCCCAGGACAGGTACAGCACGGGGTTAGATACAGAGTAAAGCTCCCTCTACACCGTCCCCATCAAACACTCCCAGGACAGGTACAGCACGGGGTTAGATACAGAGTAAAGCTCCCTCTACACCGTCCCCATCAAACACTCCCAGGACAGGTACAGCACGGGGTTAGATACAGAGTAAATCTCCCTCTACACTGTCCCCATCAAACACTCCCAGGACAGGTACAGCACAGGGTTAGATACAGAGTAAAGCTCCCTCTACACCGTCCCCATCAAATACTCCCAGGACAGGTACAGCACGGGGTTAGATACGGAGTAAAGTTCCCTCTAAACTGTCCCCATCAAACACTCCCAGGACAGGTACAGCACGGGGTTAGATACAGAGTAAAGCTCCCTCTACACTGTCCCCATCAAACACTCCCAGGACAGGTACAGCACGGGGTTAGATACAGAGTAAAGCTCCCTCTACACTGTCCCCATCAAACACGCCCAGGACAGGTACAGCACGGGATTAGATACAGAGTAAAGCTCCCTCTACACCGCCCCATCAAACACTCCCAGGACAGGTACAGCACGGGGTTAGATACAGAGTAAAGCTCCCTCTACACTGTCCCCATCAAACACTCCCAGGACAGGTACAGCACGGGGTTAGATACAGAGTAAAGCTCCCTCTACATTGTCCCCATCAAACACTCCCAGGACAGGTACAGCACGGGGTTAGATACAGAGTAAAGCTCCCTCTACACTGTCCCCATCAAACACTCCCAGGACAGGTACAGCATGGGGTTAGATACAGAGTAAAGCTCCCTCTACACCGTCCCCATCAAACACTCCCAGGACAGGTACAGCACGGGGTTAGATACAGAGTAAAGCTCGCTCAACACTGTCCCCATCAAACACTCCCAGGACAGGTACAGCACGGGGTTAGATACAGAGAAAAGCTCCCTCTACACCGTCCCCATCAAACACTCCCAGGACAGGTACAGCACGGGGTTAGATACAGAGTAAAGCTCCCTCTACACTGTCCCCATCAAACACTCCCAGGACAGGTACAGCACGGGGTTAGATACAGAGTAAAGCTCCCTCTACGCTGTCCCTATCAAACACTCCCAGGACAGGTACAGCACGGGGTTAGATACTGAGTAAATCTCCCTCTACACTGTCCCCATCAAACACTCCCAGGACAGGTACAGCACAGGGTTAGATACAGAGTAAAGCTCCCTCTACACCGTCCCCATCAAACACTCCCAGGACAGGTACAGCACGGGGTTAGATACAGAGTAAAGCTCCCTCTGCACTGTCCCCATCAAACACTCCCAGGACAGGTACAGCACGGGGTTAGATACAGAGTAAATCTCCCTCTACACTGTCCCCATCAAACACTCCCAGGACAGGTACAGCACGGAGTTAGATACAGAGTAAAGCTCCCTCTACACTGTCCCCATCAAACACTCCCAGGACAGGTACAGCACGGGGTTAGATACAGAGTAAAGCTCCCTCTACACCGTCCCCATCAAACACTCCCAGGACAGGTACAGCACGGGGTTAGATACATAGTAAATCTCCCTCTACACCGTCCCCATCAAACACTCCCAGGACAGGTACAGCACGGGGTTAGATACAGAGTAAATCTCCCTCTACACCGTCCCCATCAAACACTCCCAGGACAGGTACAGCACGGGGTTAGATACAGAGTAAAGCTCCCTCTGCACTGTCCCCATCAAACACTCCCAGGACAGGTACAGCACGGGGTTAGATACAGAGTAAATCTCCCTCTACACTGTCCCCATCAAACACTCCCAGGACAGGTACAGCATGGGGTTAGATACAGAGTAAAGCTCCCTCTACACTGTCCCCATCAAACACTCCCAGGACAGGTACAGCACGGGGTTAGATACAGAGTAAAGCTCCCTCTACACCGTCCCCATCAAACACTCCCAGGACAGGTACAGCACGGGGTTAGATACATTGTAAATCTCCCTCTACACCGTCCCCATCAAACACTCCCAGGACAGGTACAGCACGGGGTTAGATACAGAGTAAAGCTCTCTCTACACCGTCCCCATCAAACACTCCCAGGACAGGTACAGCACGGGGTTAGATACAGAGTAAAGCTCCCTCTACACCGTCCCCATCAAACACTCCCAGGACAGGTACAGCACGGGGTTAGATACAGAGTAAAGCTCCCTCTACACCATCCCCATCAAACACTCCCAGGACAGGTACAGCACGAGGTTAGATACAGAGTAAAGCTCCCTCTACACCGTCCCCATCAAACAGACCCAGGACAGGTACAGCACGGGGTTAGACACAGAGTAAAGCTCCCTCTACACCGTCCCCATCAAACACTCCCAGGACAGGTACAGCACGGGGTTAGATACAGAGTAAAGCTCTCTCTGCACTGTCCCCATCAAACACTCCCAGGACAGGTACAGCACGGGGTTAGATACAGAGTAAAGCTCCCTCTACACCGTCCCCATCAAACACTCCCAGGACAGGTACAGCACGGGGTTAGATACAGAGTAAAGCTCCCTCTACACTGTCCCCATCAAACACTCCCAGGACAGGTACAGCACGGGGTTAGATACAAAGTAAATCTCCCTCTACACTCCCCCCATCAAACACTCCCAGGACAGGTACAGCACGGGGTTAGATACAGAGTAAAGCTCCCTCTACACTGTCCCCATCAAACACTCCCAGGACAGGTACAGCACTGGGTTAGATACAGAGTAAACCTCCCTCTACACCGTCCCCATCAAACACTCCCAGGACAGGTACAGCACGGGGTTAGATACAGAGTAAAGCTCCCTCTACAATGTCCCCATCAAACACTCCCAGGACATGTACAGCACGGGGTTAGATACAGAGTAAAGCTCCCTCTACACCGTCCCCATCAAACACTCCCAGGACAGGTACAGCACGGGGTGAGATACAGAGTAAAGCTCCGTCTACACTGTCCCCATCACTCCCAGGACAGGTACAGCACGGGGTTAGATACAGAGTAAAGCTCCCTCTACACTGTCCACATCAAACACTCCCAGGACAGGTACAGCACGGTGTTAGATACAGAGTAAAGCTCCCTCTACACTGTCCCCATCAAACACTCCCAGGACAGGTACAGCACGGGGTTAGATACAGAGTAAAGCTCCCTCTACACTGTCCCCATCAAACACTCCCAGGACAGGTACAGCATGGGGTTAGATACAGAGTAAAACTCCCTCTACACCGTCCCCATCAAACACTCCCAGGACAGGTACAGCACGGGGTTAGTTACAGAGTAAAGCTCCCTCTGCACTGTCCCCATCAAACACTCCCAGGACAGGTACAGCACGGGGTTAGTTACAGAGTAAAGCTCCCTCTACACTGTCCCCATCAAACACTCCCAGGACAGGTACAGCACGGGGTTAGATACAGAGTAAAGCTCCGTCTACACTGTCCCCATCAAACACTCCCAGGACAGGTACAGCACGGGGTTAGATACAGAGTAAATCTCCCTCTACACTGTCCCCATCAAACACTCCCAGGACAGGTACAGCACGGGGTTAGATACAGAGTAAAGCTCCCTCTACACCGTCCCCATCAAACACTCCCATGACAGGTACAGCACGGGGTTAGATACAGAGTAAATCTCCCTCTACACTGTCCCCATCAAACACTCCCAGGACAGGTACAGCACGGGGTAAGATACAGAGTAAAGCTCCCTCTACACCGTCCCCATCAAACACTCCCAGGACAGGTACAGCACGGGGTTAGATACAGAGTAAAGCTCCCTCTACACTGTCCCCATCAAACACGCCCAGGACAGGTACAGCACGGGATTAGATACAGAGTAAAGCTCCCTCTACACCGCCCCATCAAACACTCCCAGGACAGGTACAGCACGGGGTTAGATACAGAGTAAAGCTCCCTCTACACTGTCCCCATCAAACACTCCCAGGACAGGTACAGCACGGGGTTAGATACAGAGTAAAGCTCCCTCTACATTGTCCCCATCAAACACTCCCAGGACAGGTACAGCACGGGGTTAGATACAGAGTAAAGCTCCCTCTACACTGTCCCCATCAAACACTCCCAGGACAGGTACAGCATGGGGTTAGATACAGAGTAAAGCTCCCTCTACACCGTCCCCATCAAACACTCCCAGGACAGGTAAAGCACGGGGTTAGATACAGAGTAAAGCTCGCTCAACACTGTCCCCATCAAACACTCCCAGGACAGGTACAGCACGGGGTTAGATACAGAGAAAAGCTCCCTCTACACCGTCCCCATCAAACACTCCCAGGACAGGTACAGCACGGGGTTAGATACAGAGTAAAGCTCCCTCTACACTGTCCCCATCAAACACTCCCAGGACAGGTACAGCACGGGGTTAGATACAGAGTAAAGCTCCCTCTACGCTGTCCCTATCAAACACTCCCAGGACAGGTACAGCACGGGGTTAGATACAGAGTAAATCTCCCTCTACACTGTCCCCATCAAACACTCCCAGGACAGGTACAGCACAGGGTTAGATACAGAGTAAAGCTCCCTCTACACCGTCCCCATCAAACACTCCCAGGACAGGTACAGCACGGGGTTAGATACAGAGTAAAGCTCCCTCTGCACTGTCCCCATCAAACACTCCCAGGACAGGTACAGCACGGGGTTAGATACAGAGTAAATCTCCCTCTACACTGTCCCCATCAAACACTCCCAGGACAGGTACAGCACGGAGTTAGATACAGAGTAAAGCTCCCTCTACACTGTCCCCATCAAACACTCCCAGGACAGGTACAGCACGGGGTTAGATACAGAGTAAAGCTCCCTCTACACCGTCCCCATCAAACACTCCCAGGACAGGTACAGCACGGGGTTAGATACATAGTAAATCTCCCTCTACACCGTCCCCATCAAACACTCCCAGGACAGGTACAGCACGGGGTTAGATACAGAGTAAATCTCCCTCTACACCGTCCCCATCAAACACTCCCAGGACAGGTACAGCACGGGGTTAGATACAGAGTAAAGCTCCCTCTGCACTGTCCCCATCAAACACTCCCAGGACAGGTACAGCACGGGGTTAGATACAGAGTAAATCTCCCTCTACACTGTCCCCATCAAACACTCCCAGGACAGGTACAGCATGGGGTTAGATACAGAGTAAAGCTCCCTCTACACTGTCCCCATCAAACACTCCCAGGACAGGTACAGCACGGGGTTAGATACAGAGTAAAGCTCCCTCTACACCGTCCCCATCAAACACTCCCAGGACAGGTACAGCACGGGGTTAGATACATTGTAAATCTCCCTCTACACCGTCCCCATCAAACACTCCCAGGACAGGTACAGCACGGGGTTAGATACAGAGTAAAGCTCTCTCTACACCGTCCCCATCAAACACTCCCAGGACAGGTACAGCACGGGGTTAGATACAGAGTAAAGCTCCCTCTACACCGTCCCCATCAAACACTCCCAGGACAGGTACAGCACGGGGTTAGATACAGAGTAAAGCTCCCTCTACACCATCCCCATCAAACACTCCCAGGACAGGTACAGCACGAGGTTAGATACAGAGTAAAGCTCCCTCTACACCGTCCCCATCAAACAGACCAGGGACAGGTACAGCACGGGGTTAGACACAGAGTAAAGCTCCCTCTACACCGTCCCCATCAAACACTCCCAGGACAGGTACAGCACGGGGTTAGATACAGAGTAAAGCTCTCTCTGCACTGTCCCCATCAAACACTCCCAGGACAGGTACAGCACGGGGTTAGATACAGAGTAAAGCTCCCTCTACACCGTCCCCATCAAACACTCCCAGGACAGGTACAGCACGGGGTTAGATACAGAGTAAAGCTCCCTCTACACTGTCCCCATCAAACACTCCCAGGACAGGTACAGCACGGGGTTAGATACAAAGTAAATCTCCCTCTACACTCCCCCCATCAAACACTCCCAGGACAGGTACAGCACGGGGTTAGATACAGAGTAAAGCTCCCTCTACACTGTCCCCATCAAACACTCCCAGGACAGGTACAGCACTGGGTTAGATACAGAGTAAACCTCCCTCTACACCGTCCCCATCAAACACTCCCAGGACAGGTACAGCACGGGGTTAGATACAGAGTAAAGCTCCCTCTACAATGTCCCCATCAAACACTCCCAGGACATGTACAGCACGGGGTTAGATACGGAGTAAAGCTCCCTCTACACCGTCCCCATCAAACACTCCCAGGACAGGTACAGCACGGGGTGAGATATAGAGTAAAGCTCCGTCTACACTGTCCCCATCACTCCCAGGACAGGTACAGCATGGGGTTAGATACAGAGTAAAGCTCCCTCTACACTGTCCACATCAAACACTCCCAGGACAGGTACAGCACGGTGTTAGATACAGAGTAAAGCTCCCTCTACACTGTCCCCATCAAACACTCCCAGGACAGGTACAGCACGGGGTTAGATACAGAGTAAAGCTCCCTCTACACTGTCCCCATCAAACACTCCCAGGACAGGTACAGCATGGGGTTAGATACAGAGTAAAACTCCCTCTACACCGTCCCCATCAAACACTCCCAGGACAGGTACAGCACGGGGTTAGTTACAGAGTAAAGCTCCCTCTGCACTGTCCCCATCAAACACTCCCAGGACAGGTACAGCACGGGGTTAGTTACAGAGTAAAGCTCCCTCTACACTGTCCCCATCAAACACTCCCAGGACAGGTACAGCACGGGGTTAGATACAGAGTAAAGCTCCGTCTACACTGTCCCCATCAAACACTCCCAGGACAGGTACAGCACGGGGTTAGATACAGAGTAAATCTCCCTCTACACTGTCCCCATCAAACACTCCCAGGACAGGTACAGCACGGGGTTAGATACAGAGTAAAGCTCCCTCTACACCGTCCCCATCAAACACTCCCATGACAGGTACAGCACGGGGTTAGATACAGAGTAAATCTCCCTCTACACTGTCCCCATCAAACACTCCCAGGACAGGTACAGCACGGGGTTAGATACAGAGTAAAGCTCCCTCTACACCGTCCCCATCAAACACTCCCAGGACAGGAACAGCACGGGGTTAGATACAGAGTAAAGCTCCCTCTACACCGTCCCCATCAAACACTCCCAGGACAGGTACAGCACGGGGTTAGATACAGAGTAAAACTCCCTCTACACTGTCCACATCAAACACTCCCAGGACAGGTACAGCACGGGGTTAGATACAGAGTAAAGCTCCCTCTACACTGTCCCCATCAAACACTCCCAGGACAGGTACAGCACGGGGTTAGATACAGAGTAAAGCTCCCTCTACATTGTCCCCATCAAACACTCCCAGGACAGGTACAGCACGGGGTTAGATACAGAGTAAAGCTCCCTCTACACTGTCCCCATCAAACACTCCCAGGACAGGTACAGCATGGGGTTAGATACAGAGTAAAGCTCCCTCTACACCGTCCCCATCAAACACTCCCAGGACAGGTACAGCACGGGGTTAGATACAGAGTAAAGCTCGCTCTACACTGTCCCCATCAAACACTCCCAGGACAGGTACAGCACGGGGTTAGATACAGAGTAAATCTCCCTCTACACCGTCCCCATCAAACACTCCCAGGACAGGTACAGCACGGGGTTAGATACAGAGTAAAGCTCCCTCTACACTGTCCCCATCAAACACTCCCAGGACAGGTACAGCACGGGGTTAGATACAGAGTAAAGCTCCCTCTACGCTGTCCCTATCAAACACTCCCAGGACAGGTACAGCACGGGGTTAGATACAGAGTAAATCTCCCTCTACACTGTCCCCATCAAACACTCCCAGGACAGGTACAGCACAGGGTTAGATACAGAGTAAATCTCCCTCTACACCGTCCCCATCAAACACTCCCAGGACAGGAACAGCACGGGGTTAGATACAGAGTAAAGCTCCCTCTGCACTGTCCCCATCAAACACTCCCAGGACAGGTACAGCACGGGGTTAGATACAGAGTAAATCTCCCTCTACACTGTCCCCATCAAACACTCCCAGGACAGGTACAGCACGGAGTTAGATACAGAGTAAAGCTCCCTCTACACTGTCCCCATCAAACACTCCCAGGACAGGTACAGCACGGGGTTAGATACAGAGTAAAGCTCCCTCTACCCCGTCCCCATCAAACACTCCCAGGACAGGTACAGCACGGGGTAAGATACATAGTAAATCTCCCTCTACACCGTCCCCATCAAACACTCCCAGGACAGGTACAGCACGGGGTTAGATACAGAGTAAATCTCCCTCTACACCGTCCCCATCAAACACTCCCAGGACAGGTACAGCACGGGGTTAGATACAGAGTAAAGCTCCCTCTGCACTGTCCCCATCAAACACTCCCAGGACAGGTACAGCACGGGGTTAGATACAGAGTAAATCTCCCTCTACACTGTCCCCATCAAACACTCCCAGGACAGGTACAGCATGGGGTTAGATACAGAGTAAAGCTCCCTCTACACTGTCCCCATCAAACACTCCCAGGACAGGTACAGCACGGGGTTAGATACAGAGTAAAGCTCCCTCTACACCGTCCCCATCAAACACTCCCAGGACAGGTACAGCACGGGGTTAGATACATTGTAAATCTCCCTCTACACCGTCCCCATCAAACACTCCCAGGACAGGTACAGCACGGGGTTAGATACAGAGTAAAGCTCTCTCTACACCGTCCCCATCAAACACTCCCAGGACAGGTACAGCACGGGGTTAGATACAGAGTAAAGCTCCCTCTACACCGTCCCCATCAAACACTCCCAGGACAGGTACAGCACGGGGTTAGATACAGAGTAAAGCTCCCTCTACACCATCCCCATCAAACACTCCCAGGACAGGTACAGCACGAGGTTAGATACAGAGTAAAGCTGCCTCTACACCGTCCCCATCAAACAGACCGAGGACAGGTACAGCACGGGGTTAGACACAGAGTAAAGCTCCCTCTACACCGTCCCCATCAAACACTCCCAGGACAGGTACAGCACGGGGTTAGATACAGAGTAAAGCTCTCTCTGCACTGTCCCCATCAAACACTCCCAGGACAGGTACAGCACGGGGTTAGATACAGAGTAAAGCTCCCTCTACACCGTCCCCATCAAACACTCCCAGGACAGGTACAGCACGGGGTTAGATACAGAGTAAAGCTCCCTCTACACTGTCCCCATCAAACACTCCCAGGACAGGTACAGCACGGGGTTAGATACAAAGTAAATCTCCCTCTACACTCCCCCCATCAAACACTCCCAGGACAGGTACAGCACGGGGTTAGATACAGAGTAAAGCTCCCTCTACACTGTCCCCATCAAACACTCCCAGGACAGGTACAGCACTGGGTTAGATACAGAGTAAACCTCCCTCTACACCGTCCCCATCAAACACTCCCAGGACAGGTACAGCACGGGGTTAGATACAGAGTAAAGCTCCCTCTACAATGTCCCCATCAAACACTCCCAGGACATGTACAGCACGGGGTTAGATACAGAGTAAAGCTCCCTCTACACTGTCCCCATCAAACACTCCCAGGACAGGTACAGCACTGGGTTAGATACAGAGTAAACCTCCCTCTGCACCGTCCCCATCAAACACTCCCAGGACAGGTACAGCACGGGGTTAGATACAGAGTAAAGCTCCGTCTACACTGTCCCCATCACTCCCAGGACAGGTACAGCACGGGGTTAGATACAGAGTAAAGCTCCCTCTACACTGTCCACATCAAACACTCCCAGGACAGGTACAGCACGGTGTTAGATACAGAGTAAAGCTCCCTCTACACTGTCCCCATCAAACACTCCCAGGACAGGTACAGCACGGTGTTAGATACAGAGTAAAGCTCCCTCTACACTGTCCCCATCAAACACTCCCAGGACAGGTACAGCATGGGGTTAGATACAGAGTAAAACTCCCTCTACACCGTCCCCATCAAACACTCCCAGGACAGGTACAGCACGGGGTTAGTTACAGAGTAAAGCTCCCTCTGCACTGTCCCCATCAAACACTCCCAGGACAGGTACAGCACGGGGTTAGTTACAGAGTAAAGCTCCCTCTACACTGTCCCCATCAAACACTCCCAGGACAGGTACAGCACGGGGTTAGATACAGAGTAAAGCTCCGTCTACACTGTCCCCATCAAACACTCCCAGTACAGGTACAGCACGGGGTTAGATACAGAGTAAAGCTCTCTCTGCACTGTCCCCATCAAACACTCCCAGGACAGGTACAGCACGGGGTTAGATACAGAGTAAAGCTCCCTCTACACCGTCCCCATCAAACACTCCCAGGACAGGTACAGCACGGGGTTAGATACAGAGTAAAGCTCCCTCTACACTGTCCCCATCAAACACTCCCAGGACAGGTACAGCACGGGGTTAGATACAAAGTAAATCTCCCTCTACACTCCCCCCATCAAACACTCCCAGGACAGGTACAGCACGGGGTTAGATACAGAGTAAAGCTCCCTCTACACTGTCCCCATCAAACACTCCCAGGACAGGTACAGCACTGGGTTAGATACAGAGTAAACCTCCCTCTACACCGTCCCCATCAAACACTCCCAGGACAGGTACAGCACGGGGTTAGATACAGAGTAAAGCTCCCTCTACAATGTCCCCATCAAACACTCCCAGGACATGTACAGCACGGGGTTAGATACGGAGTAAAGCTCCCTCTACACCGTCCCCATCAAACACTCCCAGGACAGGTACAGCACGGGGTGAGATACAGAGTAAAGCTCCGTCTACACTGTCCCCATCACTCCCAGGACAGGTACAGCACGGGGTTAGATACAGAGTAAAGCTCCCTCTACACTGTCCACATCAAACACTCCCAGGACAGGTACAGCACGGTGTTAGATACAGAGTAAAGCTCCCTCTACACTGTCCCCATCAAACACTCCCAGGACAGGTACAGCACGGGGTTAGATACAGAGTAAAGCTCCCTCTACACTGTCCCCATCAAACACTCCCAGGACAGGTACAGCATGGGGTTAGATACAGAGTAAAACTCCCTCTACACCGTCCCCATCAAACACTCCCAGGACAGGTACAGCACGGGGTTAGTTACAGAGTAAAGCTCCCTCTGCACTGTCCCCATCAAACACTCCCAGGACAGGTACAGCACGGGGTTAGTTACAGAGTAAAGCTCCCTCTACACTGTCCCCATCAAACACTCCCAGGACAGGTACAGCACGGGGTTAGATACAGAGTAAAGCTCCGTCTACACTGTCCCCATCAAACACTCCCAGGACAGGTACAGCACGGGGTTAGATACAGAGTAAATCTCCCTCTACACTGTCCCCATCAAACACTCCCAGGACAGGTACAGCACGGGGTTAGATACAGAGTAAAGCTCCCTCTACACCGTCCCCATCAAACACTCCCATGACAGGTACAGCACGGGGTTAGATACAGAGTAAATCTCCCTCTACACTGTCCCCATCAAACACTCCCAGGACAGGTACAGCACGGGGTTAGATACAGAGTAAAGCTCCCTCTACACCGTCCCCATCAAACACTCCCAGGACAGGAACAGCACGGGGTTAGATACAGAGTAAAGCTCCCTCTACACCGTCCCCATCAAACACTCCCAGGACAGGTACAGCACGGGGTTAGATACAGAGTAAAACTCCCTCTACACTGTCCACATCAAACACTCCCAGGACAGGTACAGCACGGGGTTAGATACAGAGTAAAGCTCCCTCTACACTGTCCCCATCAAACACTCCCAGGACAGGTACAGCACGGGGTTAGATACAGAGTAAAGCTCCCTCTACATTGTCCCCATCAAACACTCCCAGGACAGGTACAGCACGGGGTTAGATACAGAGTAAAGCTCCCTCTACACTGTCCCCATCAAACACTCCCAGGACAGATACAGCATGGGGTTAGATACAGAGTAAAGCTCCCTCTACACCGTCCCCATCAAACACTCCCAGGACAGGTACAGCACGGGGTTAGATACAGAGTAAAGCTCGCTCTACACTGTCCCCATCAAACACTCCCAGGACAGGTACAGCACGGGGTTAGATACAGAGTAAATCTCCCTCTACACCGTCCCCATCAAACACTCCCAGGACAGGTACAGCACGGGGTTAGATACAGAGTAAAGCTCCCTCTACACTGTCCCCATCAAACACTCCCAGGACAGGTACAGCACGGGGTTAGATACAGAGTAAAGCTCCCTCTACGCTGTCCCTATCAAACACTCCCAGGACAGGTACAGCACGGGGTTAGATACAGAGTAAATCTCCCTCTACACTGTCCCCATCAAACACTCCCAGGACAGGTACAGCACAGGGTTAGATACAGAGTAAAGCTCCCTCTACACCGTCCCCATCAAACACTCCCAGGACAGGAACAGCACGGGGTTAGATACAGAGTAAAGCTCCCTCTGCACTGTCCCCATCAAACACTCCCAGGACAGGTACAGCACGGGGTTAGATACAGAGTAAATCTCCCTCTACACTGTCCCCATCAAACACTCCCAGGACAGGTACAGCACGGAGTTAGATACAGAGTAAAGCTCCCTCTACACTGTCCCCATCAAACACTCCCAGGACAGGTACAGCACGGGGTTAGATACAGAGTAAAGCTCCCTCTACCCCGTCCCCATCAAACACTCCCAGGACAGGTACAGCACGGGGTAAGATACATAGTAAATCTCCCTCTACACCGTCCCCATCAAACACTCCCAGGACAGGTACAGCACGGGGTTAGATACAGAGTAAATCTCCCTCTACACCGTCCCCATCAAACACTCCCAGGACAGGTACAGCACGGGGTTAGATACAGAGTAAAGCTCCCTCTGCACTGTCCCCATCAAACACTCCCAGGACAGGTACAGCACGGGGTTAGATACAGAGTAAATCTCCCTCTACACTGTCCCCATCAAACACTCCCAGGACAGGTACAGCATGGGGTTAGATACAGAGTAAAGCTCCCTCTACACTGTCCCCATCAAACACTCCCAGGACAGGTACAGCACGGGGTTAGATACAGAGTAAAGCTCCCTCTACACCGTCCCCATCAAACACTCCCAGGACAGGTACAGCACGGGGTTAGATACATTGTAAATCTCCCTCTACACCGTCCCCATCAAACACTCCCAGGACAGGTACAGCACGGGGTTAGATACAGAGTAAAGCTCTCTCTACACCGTCCCCATCAAACACTCCCAGGACAGGTACAGCACGGGGTTAGATACAGAGTAAAGCTCCCTCTACACCGTCCCCATCAAACACTCCCAGGACAGGTACAGCACGGGGTTAGATACAGAGTAAAGCTCCCTCTACACCATCCCCATCAAACACTCCCAGGACAGGTACAGCACGAGGTTAGATACAGAGTAAAGCTGCCTCTACACCGTCCCCATCAAACAGACCGAGGACAGGTACAGCACGGGGTTAGACACAGAGTAAAGCTCCCTCTACACCGTCCCCATCAAACACTCCCAGGACAGGTACAGCACGGGGTTAGATACAGAGTAAAGCTCTCTCTGCACTGTCCCCATCAAACACTCCCAGGACAGGTACAGCACGGGGTTAGATACAGAGTAAAGCTCCCTCTACACCGTCCCCATCAAACACTCCCAGGACAGGTACAGCACGGGGTTAGATACAGAGTAAAGCTCCCTCTACACTGTCCCCATCAAACACTCCCAGGACAGGTACAGCACGGGGTTAGATACAAAGTAAATCTCCCTCTACACTCCCCCCATCAAACACTCCCAGGACAGGTACAGCACGGGGTTAGATACAGAGTAAAGCTCCCTCTACACTGTCCCCATCAAACACTCCCAGGACAGGTACAGCACTGGGTTAGATACAGAGTAAACCTCCCTCTACACCGTCCCCATCAAACACTCCCAGGACAGGTACAGCACGGGGTTAGATACAGAGTAAAGCTCCCTCTACAATGTCCCCATCAAACACTCCCAGGACATGTACAGCACGGGGTTAGATACAGAGTAAAGCTCCCTCTACACTGTCCCCATCAAACACTCCCAGGACAGGTACAGCACTGGGTTAGATACAGAGTAAACCTCCCTCTGCACCGTCCCCATCAAACACTCCCAGGACAGGTACAGCACGGGGTTAGATACAGAGTAAAGCTCCGTCTACACTGTCCCCATCACTCCCAGGACAGGTACAGCACGGGGTTAGATACAGAGTAAAGCTCCCTCTACACTGTCCACATCAAACACTCCCAGGACAGGTACAGCACGGTGTTAGATACAGAGTAAAGCTCCCTCTACACTGTCCCCATCAAACACTCCCAGGACAGGTACAGCACGGTGTTAGATACAGAGTAAAGCTCCCTCTACACTGTCCCCATCAAACACTCCCAGGACAGGTACAGCATGGGGTTAGATACAGAGTAAAACTCCCTCTACACCGTCCCCATCAAACACTCCCAGGACAGGTACAGCACGGGGTTAGTTACAGAGTAAAGCTCCCTCTGCACTGTCCCCATCAAACACTCCCAGGACAGGTACAGCACGGTGTTAGATACAGAGTAAAGCTCCCTCTACACTGTCCCCATCAAACACTCCCAGGACAGGTACAGCACGGAGTTAGATACAGAGTAAAGCTCCCTCTACACTGTCCCCATCAAACACTCCCAGGACAGGTACAGCACGGGGTTAGATACAGAGTAAAGCTCCCTCTACCCCGTCCCCATCAAACACTCCCAGGACAGGTACAGCACGGGGTAAGATACATAGTAAATCTCCCTCTACACCGTCCCCATCAAACACTCCCAGGACAGGTACAGCACGGGGTTAGATACAGAGTAAATCTCCCTCTACACCGTCCCCATCAAACACTCCCAGGACAGGTACAGCACGGGGTTAGATACAGAGTAAAGCTCCCTCTGCACTGTCCCCATCAAACACTCCCAGGACAGGTACAGCACGGGGTTAGATACAGAGTAAATCTCCCTCTACACTGTCCCCATCAAACACTCCCAGGACAGGTACAGCATGGGGTTAGATACAGAGTAAAGCTCCCTCTACACTGTCCCCATCAAACACTCCCAGGACAGGTACAGCACGGGGTTAGATACAGAGTAAAGCTCCCTCTACACCGTCCCCATCAAACACTCCCAGGACAGGTACAGCACGGGGTGAGATACATTGTAAATCTCCCTCTACACCGTCCCCATCAAACACTCCCAGGACAGGTACAGCACGGGGTTAGATACAGAGTAAAGCTCTCTCTACACCGTCCCCATCAAACACTCCCAGGACAGGTACAGCACGGGGTTAGATACAGAGTAAAGCTCCCTCTACACCGTCCCCATCAAACACTCCCAGGACAGGTACAGCACGGGGTTAGATACAGAGTAAAGCTCCCTCTACACCATCCCCATCAAACACTCCCAGGACAGGTACAGCACGAGGTTAGATACAGAGTAAAGCTGCCTCTACACCGTCCCCATCAAACAGACCGAGGACAGGTACAGCACGGGGTTAGACACAGAGTAAAGCTCCCTCTACACCGTCCCCATCAAACACTCCCAGGACAGGTACAGCACGGGGTTAGATACAGAGTAAAGCTCTCTCTGCACTGTCCCCATCAAACACTCCCAGGACAGGTACAGCACGGGGTTAGATACAGAGTAAAGCTCCCTCTACACCGTCCCCATCAAACACTCCCAGGACAGGTACAGCACGGGGTTAGATACAGAGTAAAGCTCCCTCTACACTGTCCCCATCAAACACTCCCAGGACAGGTACAGCACGGGGTTAGATACAAAGTAAATCTCCCTCTACACTCCCCCCATCAAACACTCCCAGGACAGGTACAGCACGGGGTTAGATACAGAGTAAAGCTCCCTCTACACTGTCCCCATCAAACACTCGCAGGACAGGTACAGCACTGGGTTAGATACAGAGTAAACCTCCCTCTACACCGTCCCCATCAAACACTCCCAGGACAGGTACAGCACGGGGTTAGATACAGAGTAAAGCTCCCTCTACAATGTCCCCATCAAACACTCCCAGGACATGTACAGCACGGGGTTAGATACAGAGTAAAGCTCCCTCTACACTGTCCCCATCAAACACTCCCAGGACAGGTACAGCACTGGGTTAGATACAGAGTAAACCTCCCTCTGCACCGTCCCCATCAAACACTCCCAGGACAGGTACAGCACGGGGTTAGATACAGAGTAAAGCTCCGTCTACACTGTCCCCATCACTCCCAGGACAGGTACAGCACGGGGTTAGATACAGAGTAAAGCTCCCTCTACACTGTCCACATCAAACACTCCCAGGACAGGTACAGCACGGTGTTAGATACAGAGTAAAGCTCCCTCTACACTGTCCCCATCAAACACTCCCAGGACAGGTACAGCACGGTGTTAGATACAGAGTAAAGCTCCCTCTACACTGTCCCCATCAAACACTCCCAGGACAGGTACAGCATGGGGTTAGATACAGAGTAAAACTCCCTCTACACCGTCCCCATCAAACACTCCCAGGACAGGTACAGCACGGGGTTAGTTACAGAGTAAAGCTCCCTCTGCACTGTCCCCATCAAACACTCCCAGGACAGGTACAGCACGGGGTTAGTTACAGAGTAAAGCTCCCTCTACACTGTCCCCATCAAACACTCCCAGGACAGGTACAGCACGGGGTTAGATACAGAGTAAAGCTCCGTCTACACTGTCCCCATCAAACACTCCCAGTACAGGTACAGCACGGGGTTAGATACAGAGTAAATCTCCCTCTACACTGTCCCCATCAAACACTCCCAGGACAGGTACAGCACGGGGTTAGATACAGAGTAAAGCTCCCTCTACACCGTCCCCATCAAACACTCCCATGACAGGTACAGCACGGGGTTAGATACAGAGTAAATCTCCCTCTACACTGTCCCCATCAAACACTCCCAGGACAGGTACAGCACGGGGTTAGATACAGAGTAAAGCTCCCTCTACACCGTCCCCATCAAACACTCCCAGGACAGGTACAGCACGGGGTTAGATACAGAGTAAAGCTCCCTCTACACCGTCCCCATCAAACACTCCCAGGACAGGTACAGCACGGGGTTAGATACAGAGTAAAACTCCCTCTACACTGTCCACATCAAACACTCCCAGGACAGGTACAGCACGGGGTTAGATACAGAGTAAATCTCCCTCTACACCGTCCCCATCAAACACTCCCAGGACAGGTACAGCACGGGGTTAGATACAGAGTAAAGCTCCGTCTACACTGTCCCCATCAAACACTCCCAGGACAGGTACAGCACGGGGTTAGATACAGAGTAAATCTCCCTCTACACTGTCCCCATCAAACACTCCCAGGACAGGTACAGCACGGGGTTAGATACAGAGTAAAGCTCCCTCTACACCGTCCCCATCAAACACTCCCATGACAGGTACAGCACGGGGTTAGATACAGAGTAAAGCTCCCTCTACACTGTCCCCATCAAACACTCCCAGGACAGGTACAGCACGGGGTTAGATACAGAGTAAATCTCCCTCTACACCGTCCCCATCAAACACTCCCAGGACAGGTACAGCACGGGGTTAGATACAGAGTAAATCTCCCTCTACACTGTCCCCATCAAACACTCCCAGGACAGGTACAGCACGGGGTTAGATACAGAGTAAAGCTCCCTCTACACCGTCCCCATCAAACACTCCCATGACAGGTACAGCACGGGGTTAGATACAGAGTAAAGCTCCCTCTACACTGTCCCCATCAAACACTCCCAGGACAGGTACAGCACGGGGTTAGATACAGAGTAAATCTCCCTCTACACCGTCCCCATCAAACACTACCAGGACAGGTACAGCACGGGGTTAGATTCAGAGTAAAGCTCCCTCTACACCGTCCCCATCAAACACTCCCAGGACAGGTACAGCACGGGGTTAGATACAGAGTAAATCTCCCTCTACACTGTCCCCATCAAACACTCCCAGGACAGGTACAGCACGGGGTTAGATACAGAGTAAAGATCCCTCTACACCGTCCCCATCAAACACTCCCAGGACAGGTACAGCACGGGGTTAGATACAGAGTAAATCTCCCTCTACACTGTCCCCATCAAACACTCCCAGGACAGGTACAGCACGGGGTTAGATACAGAGTAAAGCTCCCTCTACACCGTCCCCATCAAACACTCCCATGACAGGTACAGCACGGGGTTAGATACAGAGTAAATCTCCCTCTACACTGTCCCCATCAAACACTCCCAGGACAGGTACAGCACGAGGTTAGATACAGAGTAAAGCTCCCTCTACACCGTCCCCATCAAACACTCCCAGGACAGGTACAGCACGGGGTTAGATACAGAGTAAAGCTCCCTCTACACCGTCCCCATCAAACACTCCCATGACAGGTACAGCACGGGGTTAGATACAGAGTAAATCTCCCTCTACACTGTCCCCATCAAACACTCCCAGGACAGGTACAGCACGGGGTTAGATACAGAGTAAAGCTCCCTCTACACCGTCCCCATCAAACACTCCCAGGACAGGTACAGCACGGGGTTAGATACAGAGTAAACCTCCCTCTACACCGTCCCCATCAAACACTCCCAGGACAGGTACAGCACGGGGTTAGATACAGAGTAAAACTCCCTCTACACTGTCCAGATCAAACACTCCCAGGACAGGTACAGCACGGGGTTAGATACAGAGTAAATCTCCCTCTACACCGTCCCCATCAAACACTCCCAGGACAGGTACAGCACGGGGTTAGATACAGAGTAAAGCTCCGTCTACACTGTCCCCATCAAACACTCCCAGGACAGATACAGCACGGGGTTAGATACAGAGTAAATCTCCCTCTACACTGTCCCCATCAAACACTCCCAGGACAGGTACAGCACGGGGTTAGATACAGAGTAAAGCTCCCTCTACACCGTCCCCATCAAACACTCCCATGACAGGTACAGCACGGGGTTAGATACAGAGTAAAGCTCCCTCTACACTGTCCCCATCAAACACTCCCAGGACAGGTACAGCACGGGGTTAGATACAGAGTAAATCTCCCTCTACACCGTCCCCATCAAACACTCCCAGGACAGTTACAGCACGGGGTTAGATTCAGAGTAAAGCTCCCTCTACACCGTCCCCATCAAACACTCCCAGGACAGGTACAGCACGGGGTTAGATACAGAGTAAATCTCCCTCTACACTGTCCCCATCAAACACTCCCAGGACAGGTACAGCACGGGGTTAGATACAGAGTAAAGCTCCCTCTACACCGTCCCCATCAAACACTCCCAGGACAGGTACAGCACGGGGTTAGATACAGAGTAAAGCTCCCTCTACACCGTCCCCATCAAACACTCCCAGGACAGGTACAGCACGGGGTTAGATACAGAGTAAAACTCCCTCTACACCGTCCCCATCAAACACTCCCAGGACAGCTGCAGTACGGGGTTAGATACAGAGTAAAGCTCCCTCTACACTGTCCCCATCAAACACTCCCAGGACAGGTAAAGCACGGGGTTAGATACAGAGTAAAGCTCCCTCTACACTGTCCCCATCAAACACTCCCAGGACAGGTACAGCACGGGGTTAGATACAGAGTAAAGCTCCCTCTACACCGTCCCCATCAAACACTCCCAGGACAGGTACAGCACGGGGTGAGATACAGAGTAAATCTCCCTCTACACTGTCCCCATCAAACACTCCCAGGACAGGTACAGCACGGGGTTAGATACAGAGTAAAGCTCCCTCTACACTGTCCCCATCAAACACTCCCAGGACAGGTACAGCACGGGGTTAGATACAGAGTAAAGCTCCCTCTACACTGTCCCCATCAAACACTCCCAGGACAGGTACAGCACGGGGTTAGATACTGAGTAAAGCTCCCTCTACATCGTCCCCATCAAACACTCCCAGGACAGTTACAGCACGGGGTTAGATACAGAGTAAAGCTCCCTCTACACCGTCCCCATCAAACACTCCCAGGACAGGTACAGCACGGGGTTAGATACAGAGTAAATCTCCCTCTACACTGTCCCCATCAAACACTCCCAGGACAGGTACAGCACGGGTTAGATACAGAGTAAATCTCCCTCTACACTGTCCCCATCAAACACTCCCAGGACAGGTACAGCACGGGGTTAGATACAGAGTAAAGCTCCCTCTACACTGTCCCCATCAAACACTCCCAGGACAGGTACAGCACGGGGTTAGATACAGAGTAAAGCTCCCTCTACACTGTCCCCATCAAACACTCCCAGGACAGGTACAGCACGGGGTTAGATACTGAGTAAAGCTCCCTCTACATCGTCCCCATCAAACACTCCCAGGACAGGTACAGCACGGGGTTAGATACAGAGTAAAGCTCCCTCTACACCGTCCCCATCAAACACTCCCAGGACAGGTACAGCACGGGGTTAGATACAGAGTAAATCTCCCTCTACACTGTCCCCATCAAACACTCCCAGGACAGGTACAGCACGGGTTAGATACAGAGTAAATCTCCCTCTACACTGTCCCCATCAAACACTCCCAGGACAGATACAGCACGGGTTAGATACAGAGTAAAGCTCCCTCTACACTGTCCCCATCAAACACTCCCAGGACAGGTACAGCACGGGGTTAGATACAGAGTAAAGCTCCCTCTACACCGTCCCCATCAAACACTCCCAGGACAGGTACAGCATGGGGTTAGATACAGAGTAAATCTCCCTCTACACTGTCCCCATCAAACACTCCCAGGACAGGTACAGCACTGGGTTAGATACAGAGTAAAGCTCCCTCTACACTGTCCCCATCAAACACTCCCAGGACAGGAACAGCACGGGGTTAGATACAGAGTAAAGCTCCCTCTACACTGTCCCCATCAAACACTCCCAGGACAGGTACAGCACGGGGTTAGATATAGAGTAAAGCTCCCTCTACACCGTCCCCATCAAACACACCCAGGACAGGTGCAGCACGGGGTTAGATACAGAGTAAAGCTCCCTCTACACTGTCCCCATCAAACACTCCCAGGACAGGTACAGCACTGGGTTAGATACAGAGTAAAGCTCCCTCTACACCGTCCCCATCAAACACTCCCAGGACAGGTACAGCACGGGGTTAGATACAGAGTAAATCTCCCTCTACACTGTCCCCATCAAACACTCCCAGGACAGATACAGCACAGGGTTAGATACAGAGTAAAGCTCCCTCTACACTGTCCCCATCAAACACTCCCAGGACAGGTACAGCACGGGGTTAGATACAGAGTAAAGCTCCCTCTACACCATCCCCATCAAACACTCCCAGGACAGGTACAGCACGAGGTTAGATACAGAGTAAAGCTGCCTCTACACCGTCCCCATCAAACAGACCGAGGACAGGTACAGCACGGGGTTAGACACAGAGTAAAGCTCCCTCTACACCGTCCCCATCAAACACTCCCAGGACAGGTACAGCACGGGGTTAGATACAGAGTAAAGCTCTCTCTGCACTGTCCCCATCAAACACTCCCAGGACAGGTACAGCACGGGGTTAGATACAGAGTAAAGCTCCCTCTACACCGTCCCCATCAAACACTCCCAGGACAGGTACAGCACGGGGTTAGATACAGAGTAAAGCTCCCTCTACACTGTCCCCATCAAACACTCCCAGGACAGGTACAGCACGGGGTTAGATACAAAGTAAATCTCCCTCTACACTCCCCCCATCAAACACTCCCAGGACAGGTACAGCACGGGGTTAGATACAGAGTAAAGCTCCCTCTACACTGTCCCCATCAAACACTCCCAGGACAGGTACAGCACTGGGTTAGATACAGAGTAAAACTCCCTCTACACCGTCCCCATCAAACACTCCCAGGACAGGTACAGCACGGGGTTAGATACAGAGTAAAGCTCCCTCTACAATGTCCCCATCAAACACTCCCAGGACATGTACAGCACGGGGTTAGATACAGAGTAAAGCTCCCTCTACACTGTCCCCATCAAACACTCCCAGGACAGGTACAGCACTGGGTTAGATACAGAGTAAACCTCCCTCTGCACCGTCCCCATCAAACACTCCCAGGACAGGTACAGCACGGGGTTAGATACAGAGTAAAGCTCCGTCTACACTGTCCCCATCACTCCCAGGACAGGTACAGCACGGGGTTAGATACAGAGTAAAGCTCCCTCTACACTGTCCACATCAAACACTCCCAGGACAGGTACAGCACGGTGTTAGATACAGAGTAAAGCTCCCTCTACACTGTCCCCATCAAACACTCCCAGGACAGGTACAGCACGGTGTTAGATACAGAGTAAAGCTCCCTCTACACTGTCCCCATCAAACACTCCCAGGACAGGTACAGCATGGGGTTAGATACAGAGTAAAACTCCCTCTACACCGTCCCCATCAAACACTCCCAGGACAGGTACAGCACGGGGTTAGTTACAGAGTAAAGCTCCCTCTGCACTGTCCCCATCAAACACTCCCAGGACAGGTACAGCACGGGGTTAGTTACAGAGTAAAGCTCCCTCTACACTGTCCCCATCAAACACTCCCAGGACAGGTACAGCACGGGGTTAGATACAGAGTAAAGCTCCGTCTACACTGTCCCCATCAAACACTCCCAGTACAGGTACAGCACGGGGTTAGATACAGAGTAAATCTCCCTCTACACTGTCCCCATCAAACACTCCCAGGACAGGTACAGCACGGGGTTAGATACAGAGTAAAGCTCCCTCTACACCGTCCCCATCAAACACTCCCATGACAGGTACAGCACGGGGTTAGATACAGAGTAAATCTCCCTCTACACTGTCCCCATCAAACACTCCCAGGACAGGTACAGCACGGGGTTAGATACAGAGTAAAGCTCCCTCTACACCGTCCCCATCAAACACTCCCAGGACAGGTACAGCACGGGTTTAGATACAGAGTAAAGCTCCCTCTACACCGTCCCCATCAAACACTCCCAGGACAGGTACAGCACGGGGTTAGATACAGAGTAAAACTCCCTCTACACTGTCCACATCAAACACTCCCAGGACAGGTACAGCACGGGGTTAGATACAGAGTAAATCTCCCTCTACACCGTCCCCATCAAACACTCCCAGGACAGGTACAGCACGGGGTTAGATACAGAGTAAAGCTCCGTCTACACTGTCCCCATCAAACACTCCCAGGACAGGTACAGCACGGGGTTAGATACAGAGTAAATCTCCCTCTACACTGTCCCCATCAAACACTCCCAGGACAGGTACAGCACGGGGTTAGATACAGAGTAAAGCTCCCTCTACACCGTCCCCATCAAACACTCCCATGACAGGTACAGCACGGGGTTAGATACAGAGTAAAGCTCCCTCTACACTGTCCCCATCAAACACTCCCAGGACAGGTACAGCACGGGGTTAGATACAGAGTAAATCTCCCTCTACACCGTCCCCATCAAACACTCCCAGGACAGGTACAGCACGGGGTTAGATGCAGAGTAAATCTCCCTCTACACTGTCCCCATCAAACACTCCCAGGACAGGTACAGCACGGGGTTAGATACAGAGTAAAGCTCCCTCTACACCGTCCCCATCAAACACTCCCATGACAGGTACAGCACGGGGTTAGATACAGAGTAAAGCTCCCTCTACACTGTCCCCATCAAACACTCCCAGGACAGGTACAGCACGGGGTTAGATACAGAGTAAATCTCCCTCTACACCGTCCCCATCAAACACTACCAGGACAGGTACAGCACGGGGTTAGATTCAGAGTAAAGCTCCCTCTACACCGTCCCCATCAAACACTCCCAGGACAGGTACAGCACGGGGTTAGATACAGAGTAAATCTCCCTCTACACTGTCCCCATCAAACACTCCCAGGACAGGTACAGCACGGGGTTAGATACAGAGTAAAGATCCCTCTACACCGTCCCCATCAAACACTCCCAGGACAGGTACAGCACGGGGTTAGATACAGAGTAAATCTCCCTCTACACTGTCCCCATCAAACACTCCCAGGACAGGTACAGCACGGGGTTAGATACAGAGTAAAGCTCCCTCTACACCGTCCCCATCAAACACTCCCATGACAGGTACAGCACGGGGTTAGATACAGAGTAAATCTCCCTCTACACTGTCCCCATCAAACACTCCCAGGACAGGTACAGCACGGGGTTAGATACAGAGTAAAGCTCCCTCTACACCGTCCCCATCAAACACTCCCAGGACAGGTACAGCACGGGGTTAGATACAGAGTAAAGCTCCCTCTACACCGTCCCCATCAAACACTCCCATGACAGGTACAGCACGGGGTTAGATACAGAGTAAATCTCCCTCTACACTGTCCCCATCAAACACTCCCAGGACAGGTACAGCACGGGGTTAGATACAGAGTAAAGCTCCCTCTACACCGTCCCCATCAAACACTCCCAGGACAGGTACAGCACGGGGTTAGATACAGAGTAAAGCTCCCTCTACACCGTCCCCATCAAACACTCCCAGGACAGGTACAGCACGGGGTTAGATACAGAGTAAAACTCCCTCTACACTGTCCAGATCAAACACTCCCAGGACAGGTACAGCACGGGGTTAGATACAGAGTAAATCTCCCTCTACACCGTCCCCATCAAACACTCCCAGGACAGGTACAGCACGGGGTTAGATACAGAGTAAAGCTCCGTCTACACTGTCCCCATCAAACACTCCCAGGACAGGTACAGCACGGGGTTAGATACAGAGTAAATCTCCCTCTACACTGTCCCCATCAAACACTCCCAGGACAGGTACAGCACGGGGTTAGATACAGAGTAAAGCTCCCTCTACACCGTCCCCATCAAACACTCCCATGACAGGTACAGCACGGGGTTAGATACAGAGTAAAGCTCCCTCTACACTGTCCCCATCAAACACTCCCAGGACAGGTACAGCACGGGGTTAGATACAGAGTAAATCTCCCTCTACACCGTCCCCATCAAACACTCCCAGGACAGTTTCAGCACGGGGTTAGATTCAGAGTAAAGCTCCCTCTACACCGTCCCCATCAAACACTCCCAGGACAGGTACAGCACGGGGTTAGATACAGAGTAAATCTCCCTCTACACTGTCCCCATCAAACACTCCCAGGACAGGTACAGCACGGGGTTAGATACAGAGTAAAGCTCCCTCTACACCGTCCCCATCAAACACTCCCAGGACAGGTACAGCACGGGGTTAGATACAGAGTAAAGCTCCCTCTACACCGTCCCCATCAAACACTCCCAGGACAGGTACAGCACGGGGTTAGATACAGAGTAAAACTCCCTCTACACCGTCCCCATCAAACACTCCCAGGACAGGTGCAGTACGGGGTTAGATACAGAGTAAAGCTCCCTCTACACTGTCCCCATCAAACACTCCCAGGACAGGTAAAGCACGGGGTTAGATACAGAGTAAAGCTCCCTCTACACTGTCCCCATCAAACACTCCCAGGACAGGTACAGCACGGGGTTAGATACAGAGTAAAGCTCCCTCTACACCGTCCCCATCAAACACTCCCAGGACAGGTACAGCACGGGGTGAGATACAGAGTAAATCTCCCTCTACACTGTCCCCATCAAACACTCCCAGGACAGGTACAGCACGGGGTTAGATACAGAGTAAAGCTCCCTCTACACTGTCCCCATCAAACACTCCCAGGACAGGTACAGCACGGGGTTAGATACAGAGTAAAGCTCCCTCTACACTGTCCCCATCAAACACTCCCAGGACAGGTACAGCACGGGGTTAGATACTGAGTAAAGCTCCCTCTACATCGTCCCCATCAAACACTCCCAGGACAGTTACAGCACGGGGTTAGATACAGAGTAAAGCTCCCTCTACACCGTCCCCATCAAACACTCCCAGGACAGGTACAGCACGGGGTTAGATACAGAGTAAATCTCCCTCTACACTGTCCCCATCAAACACTCCCAGGACAGGTACAGCACGGGTTAGATACAGAGTAAATCTCCCTCTACACTGTCCCCATCAAACACTCCCAGGACAGGTACAGCAAGGGGTTAGATACAGAGTAAAGCTCCCTCTACACTGTCCCCATCAAACACTCCCAGGACAGGTACAGCACGGGGTTCGATACAGAGTAAAGCTCCCTCTACACTGTCCCCATCAAACACTCCCAGGACAGGTACAGCACGGGGTTAGATACTGAGTAAAGCTCCCTCTACATCGTCCCCATCAAACACTCCCAGGACAGGTACAGCACGGGGTTAGATACAGAGTAAAGCTCCCTCTACACCGTCCCCATCAAACACTCCCAGGACAGGTACAGCACGGGGTTAGATACAGAGTAAATCTCCCTCTACACTGTCCCCATCAAACACTCCCAGGACAGGTACAGCACGGGTTAGATACAGAGTAAATCTCCCTCTACACTGTCCCCATCAAACACTCCCAGGACAGATACAGCACGGGTTAGATACAGAGTAAAGCTCCCTCTACACTGTCCCCATCAAACACTCCCAGGACAGGTACAGCACGGGGTTAGATACAGAGTAAAGCTCCCTCTACACCGTCCCCATCAAACACTCCCAGGACAGGTACAGCATGGGGTTAGATACAGAGTAAATCTCCCTCTACACTGTCCCCATCAAACACTCCCAGGACAGGTACAGCACTGGGTTAGATACAGAGTAAAGCTCCCTCTACACTGTCCCCATCAAACACTCCCAGGACAGGAACAGCACGGGGTTAGATACAGAGTAAAGCTCCCTCTACACTGTCCCCATCAAACACTCCCAGGACAGGTACAGCACGGGGTTAGATATAGAGTAAAGCTCCCTCTACACCGTCCCCATCAAACACACCCAGGACAGGTGCAGCACGGGGTTAGATACAGAGTAAAGCTCCCTCTACACTGTCCCCATCAAACACTCCCAGGACAGGTACAGCACTGGGTTAGATACAGAGTAAAGCTCCCTCTACACCGTCCCCATCAAACACTCCCAGGACAGGTACAGCACGGGGTTAGATACAGAGTAAATCTCCCTCTACACTGTCCCCATCAAACACTCCCAGGACAGATACAGCACAGGGTTAGATACAGAGTAAAGCTCCCTCTACACTGTCCCCATCAAACACTCCCAGGACAGGTACAGCACGGGGTTAGATACAGAGTAAAGCTCCCTCTACACGGTCCCCATCAAACACACCCAGGACAGGTACAGCACGGGGTTAGATACAGAGTAAAGCTCCCTCTGCACTGTCCCCATCAAACACTCCCAGGACAGGTACAGCACGGGGTTAGATACAGAGTAAAGCTCCCTCTACACTGTCCCCATCAAACACTCCCAGGACAGGTACAGCACGGGGTTAGATACAGAGTAAATCTCCCTCTACACCGTCCCCATCAAACACTCCCAGGACAGGTACAGCACGGGGTTAGATACAGAGTAAAGCTCCCTCTACACTGTCCCCATCAAACACTCCCAGGACAGGTACAGCACGGGGTTAGATACAGAGTAAAGCTCCCTCTACACCGTCCCCATCAAACACTCCCAGGACAGGTACAGCACGGGGTTAGATACAGAGTAAAGCTCCCTCTACACCGTCCCCATCAAACACTCGCAGGACAGGTACAGCACGGGGTTAGATACAGAGTAAATCTCTCTCTACACTGTCCCCATCAAACACTCCCAGGACAGGTACAGCACGGGGTTAGATACAGAGTAAAGCTCCCTCTACACTGTCCCCATCAAACACTCCCAGGATAGGTACAGCACGGGGTTAGATACAGAGTAAAGCTCCCTCTACACCGTCCCCATCAAACACTCCCAGGACAGGTACAGCACGGGGTTAGATACAGAGTAAATCTCTCTCTACACTGTCCCCATCAAACACTCCCAGGACAAGTACAGCACGGGGTTAGATACAGAGTAAAGCTCCCTCTACAACGTCCCCATCAAACACTCCCAGGACAGGTACAGCACGGGGTTAGATACAGAGTAAATCTCCCTCTACACCGTCCCCATCAAACACTCCCAGGACAGGTACAGCACGGGGTTAGATACAGAGTAAATCTCCCTCTACACCGTCCCCATCAAGCAATCCCAGGACAGGTACAGCACGGGGTTAGATACAGAGTAAAGCTCCCTCTGCACCGTCCCCATCAAACACTCCCAGGACAAGTACAGCACGGGGTTAGATACAGAGTAAAGCTCCCTCTACACCGTCCCCATCAAACACTCCCAGGACAGGTACAGCACGGCGTTAGATACAGAGTAAAGCTCCCTCTACACTATCCCCATCAAACACTCCCAGGACAGGTACAGCACGGGGTTAGATACAGAGTAAAGCTCCCTCTACACTGTCCCCATCAAACACTCCCAGGATAGGTACAGCACGGGGTTAGATACAGAGTAAAGCTCCCTCTACACTGTCCCCATCAAACACTCCCAGGACAGGTACAGCACGGGGTTAGATACAGAGTAAAGCTCCCTCTACACTGTCCCCATCAAACACTCCCAGGACAGCTAACAGCACGGGGTTAGATACAGAGTAAAGCTCCCTCTACACTGTCCCCATCAAACACTCCCAGGACAGGTACAGCACGGGGTTAGATACAGAGTAAATCTCCCTCTACACTTTCCCCATCAAACACTCCCAGGACAGGTACAGCATGGGGTTAGATACAGAGTAAATCTCCCTCTACACTGTCCCCATCAAACACTCCCAGGACAGGTACAGCATGGGGTTAGATACAGAGTAAATCACCCGCTACACTGTCCCCATCAAACACTCCCAGGACAGGTACAGCACAGGGTTGGATACAGAGTAAATCACCCTCTACACTGTCCCCATCAAACACTCCCAGGACAGGTACAGCACGGGGTTAGATACAGAGTAAAGCTCCCTCTACACTGTCCCCATCAAACACTCCCAGCACAGGTACAGCACGGTGTTAGATACAGAGTAAAGCTCCCTCTACACCGTCCCCATCAAACACTCCCAGGACAGGTACAGCACGGGGTTAGATACAGAGTAAAGCTCCCTCTACACCGTCCCCATCAAACACTCCCAGGACAGGTACAGCACGGGGTTAGATACAGAGTAAAGCTCCCTCTACACTGTCCCCATCAAACACTCCCAGGACAGGTACAGCACGGGGTTAGATACAGAGTAAAGCTCCCTCTACACTGTCCCCATCAAACACTCCCAGGACAGGTACAGCACGGGGTTAGATACAGAGTAAATCTCCCTCTACACCGTCCCCATCAAACACTACCAGGACAGGTACAGCACGGGGTTAGATTCAGAGTAAAGCTCCCTCTACACCGTCCCCATCAAACACTCCCAGGACAGGTACAGCACGGGGTTAGATACAGAGTAAATCTCCCTCTACACTGTCCCCATCAAACACTCCCAGGACAGGTACAGCACGGGGTTAGATACAGAGTAAAGATCCCTCTACACCGTCCCCATCAAACACTCCCAGGACAGGTACAGCACGGGGTTAGATACAGAGTAAATCTCCCTCTACACTGTCCCCATCAAACACTCCCAGGACAGGTACAGCACGGGGTTAGATACAGAGTAAAGCTCTCTCTACACCGTCCCCATCAAACACTCCCATGACAGGTACAGCACGGGGTTAGATACAGAGTAAATCTCCCTCTACACTGTCCCCATCAAACACTCCCAGGACAGGTACAGCACGGGGTTAGATACAGAGTAAAGCTCCCTCTACACCGTCCCCATCAAACACTCCCAGGACAGGTACAGCACGGGGTTAGATACAGAGTAAAGCTCCCTCTACACCGTCCCCATCAAACACTCCCATGACAGGTACAGCACGGGGTTAGATACAGAGTAAATCTCCCTCTACACTGTCCCCATCAAACACTCCCAGGACAGGTACAGCACGGGGTTAGATACAGAGTAAAGCTCCCTCTACACCGTCCCCATCAAACACTCCCAGGACAGGTACAGCACGGGGTTAGATACAGAGTAAAGCTCCCTCTACACCGTCCCCATCAAACACTCCCAGGACAGGTACAGCACGGGGTTAGATACAGAGTAAAACTCCCTCTACACTGTCCAGATCAAACACTCCCAGGACAGGTACAGCACGGGGTTAGATACAGAGTAAATCTCCCTCTACACCGTCCCCATCAAACACTCCCAGGACAGGTACAGCACGGGGTTAGATACAGAGTAAAGCTCCGTCTACACTGTCCCCATCAAACACTCCCAGGACAGGTACAGCACGGGGTTAGATACAGAGTAAATCTCCCTCTACACTGTCCCCATCAAACACTCCCAGGACAGGTACAGCACGGGGTTAGATACAGAGTAAAGCTCCCTCTACACCGTCCCCATCAAACACTCCCATGACAGGTACAGCACGGGGTTAGATACAGAGTAAAGCTCCCTCTACACTGTCCCCATCAAACACTCCCAGGACAGGTACAGCACGGGGTTAGATACAGAGTAAATCTCCCTCTACACCGTCCCCATCAAACACTCCCAGGACAGTTACAGCACGGGGTTAGATTCAGAGTAAAGCTCCCTCTACACCGTCCCCATCAAACACTCCCAGGACAGGTACAGCACGGGGTTAGATACAGAGTAAATCTCCCTCTACACTGTCCCCATCAAACACTCCCAGGACAGGTACAGCACGGGGTTAGATACAGAGTAAAGCTCCCTCTACACCGTCCCCATCAAACACTCCCAGGACAGGTACAGCACGGGGTTAGATACAGAGTAAAGCTCCCTCTACACCGTCCCCATCAAACACTCCCAGGACAGGTACAGCACGGGGTTAGATACAGAGTAAAACTCCCTCTACACCGTCCCCATCAAACACTCCCAGGACAGGTGCAGTACGGGGTTAGATACAGAGTAAAGCTCCCTCTACACTGTCCCCATCAAACACTCCCAGGACAGGTAAAGCACGGGGTTAGATACAGAGTAAAGCTCCCTCTACACTGTCCCCATCAAACACTCCCAGGACAGGTACAGCACGGGGTTAGATACAGAGTAAAGCTCCCTCTACACCGTCCCCATCAAACACTCCCAGGACAGGTACAGCACGGGGTGAGATACAGAGTAAATCTCCCTCTACACTGTCCCCATCAAACACTCCCAGGACAGGTACAGCACGGGGTTAGATACAGAGTAAAGCTCCCTCTACACTGTCCCCATCAAACACTCCCAGGACAGGTACAGCACGGGGTTAGATACAGAGTAAAGCTCCCTCTACACTGTCCCCATCAAACACTCCCAGGACAGGTACAGCACGGGGTTAGATACTGAGTAAAGCTCCCTCTACATCGTCCCCATCAAACACTCCCAGGACAGTTACAGCACGGGGTTAGATACAGAGTAAAGCTCCCTCTACACCGTCCCCATCAAACACTCCCAGGACAGGTACAGCACGGGGTTAGATACAGAGTAAATCTCCCTCTACACTGTCCCCATCAAACACTCCCAGGACAGGTACAGCACGGGTTAGATACAGAGTAAATCTCCCTCTACACTGTCCCCATCAAACACTCCCAGGACAGGTACAGCACGGGGTTAGATACAGAGTAAAGCTCCCTCTACACTGTCCCCATCAAACACTCCCAGGACAGGTACAGCACGGGGTTCGATACAGAGTAAAGCTCCCTCTACACTGTCCCCATCAAACACTCCCAGGACAGGTACAGCACGGGGTTAGATACTGAGTAAAGCTCCCTCTACATCGTCCCCATCAAACACTCCCAGGACAGGTACAGCACGGGGTTAGATACAGAGTAAAGCTCCCTCTACACCGTCCCCATCAAACACTCCCAGGACAGGTACAGCACGGGGTTAGATACAGAGTAAATCTCCCTCTACACTGTCCCCATCAAACACTCCCAGGACAGGTACAGCACGGGTTAGATACAGAGTAAATCTCCCTCTACACTGTCCCCATCAAACACTCCCAGGACAGATACAGCACGGGTTAGATACAGAGTAAAGCTCCCTCTACACTGTCCCCATCAAACACTCCCAGGACAGGTACAGCACGGGGTTAGATACAGAGTAAAGCTCCCTCTACACCGTCCCCATCAAACACTCCCAGGACAGGTACAGCATGGGGTTAGATACAGAGTAAATCTCCCTCTACACTGTCCCCATCAAACACTCCCAGGACAGGTACAGCACTGGGTTAGATACAGAGTAAAGCTCCCTCTACACTGTCCCCATCAAACACTCCCAGGACAGGAACAGCACGGGGTTAGATACAGAGTAAAGCTCCCTCTACACTGTCCCCATCAAACACTCCCAGGACAGGTACAGCACGGGGTTAGATATAGAGTAAAGCTCCCTCTACACCGTCCCCATCAAACACACCCAGGACAGGTGCAGCACGGGGTTAGATACAGAGTAAAGCTCCCTCTACACTGTCCCCATCAAACACTCCCAGGACAGGTACAGCACTGGGTTAGATACAGAGTAAAGCTCCCTCTACACCGTCCCCATCAAACACTCCCAGGACAGGTACAGCACGGGGTTAGATACAGAGTAAATCTCCCTCTACACTGTCCCCATCAAACACTCCCAGGACAGATACAGCACAGGGTTAGATACAGAGTAAAGCTCCCTCTACACTGTCCCCATCAAACACTCCCAGGACAGGTACAGCACGGGGTTAGATACAGAGTAAAGCTCCCTCTACACGGTCCCCATCAAACACACCCAGGACAGGTACAGCACGGGGTTAGATACAGAGTAAAGCTCCCTCTGCACTGTCCCCATCAAACACTCCCAGGACAGGTACAGCACGGGGTTAGATACAGAGTAAAGCTCCCTCTACACTGTCCCCATCAAACACTCCCAGGACAGGTACAGCACGGGGTTAGATACAGAGTAAATCTCCCTCTACACCGTCCCCATCAAACACTCCCAGGACAGGTACAGCACGGGGTTAGATACAGAGTAAAGCTCCCTCTACACTGTCCCCATCAAACACTCCCAGGACAGGTACAGCACGGGGTTAGATACAGAGTAAAGCTCCCTCTACACCGTCCCCATCAAACACTCCCAGGACAGGTACAGCACGGGGTTAGATACAGAGTAAAGCTCCCTCTACACCGTCCCCATCAAACACTCGCAGGACAGGTACAGCACGGGGTTAGATACAGAGTAAATCTCTCTCTACACTGTCCCCATCAAACACTCCCAGGACAGGTACAGCACGGGGTTAGATACAGAGTAAAGCTCCCTCTACACTGTCCCCATCAAACACTCCCAGGATAGGTACAGCACGGGGTTAGATACAGAGTAAAGCTCCCTCTACACCGTCCCCATCAAACACTCCCAGGACAGGTACAGCACGGGGTTAGATACAGAGTAAATCTCTCTCTACACTGTCCCCATCAAACACTCCCAGGACAAGTACAGCACGGGGTTAGATACAGAGTAAAGCTCCCTCTACAACGTCCCCATCAAACACTCCCAGGACAGGTACAGCACGGGGTTAGATACAGAGTAAATCTCCCTCTACACCGTCCCCATCAAACACTCCCAGGACAGGTACAGCACGGGGTTAGATACAGAGTAAATCTCCCTCTACACCGTCCCATCAAGCAATCCCAGGACAGGTACAGCACGGGGTTAGATACAGAGTAAAGCTCCCTCTGCACCGTCCCCATCAAACACTCCCAGGACAAGTACAGCACGGGGTTAGATACAGAGTAAAGCTCCCTCTACACCGTCCCCATCAAACACTCCCAGGACAGGTACAGCACGGCGTTAGATACAGAGTAAAGCTCCCTCTACACTATCCCCATCAAACACTCCCAGGACAGGTACAGCACGGGGTTAGATACAGAGTAAAGCTCCCTCTACACTGTCCCCATCAAACACTCCCAGGATAGGTACAGCACGGGGTTAGATACAGAGTAAAGCTCCCTCTACACTGTCCCCATCAAACACTCCCAGGACAGGTACAGCACGGGGTTAGATACAGAGTAAAGCTCCCTCTACACTGTCCCCATCAAACACTCCCAGGACAGCTAACAGCACGGGGTTAGATACAGAGTAAAGCTCCCTCTACACTGTCCCCATCAAACACTCCCAGGACAGGTACAGCACGGGGTTAGATACAGAGTAAATCTCCCTCTACACTGTCCCCATCAAACACTCCCAGGACAGGTACAGCATGGGGTTAGATACAGAGTAAATCTCCCTCTACACTGTCCCCATCAAACACTCCCAGGACAGGTACAGCATGGGGTTAGATACAGAGTAAATCACCCTCTACACTGTCCCCATCAAACACTCCCAGGACAGGTACAGCACAGGGTTGGATACAGAGTAAATCACCCTCTACACTGTCCCCATCAAACACTCCCAGGACAGGTACAGCACAGGGTTGGATACAGAGTAAATCTCCCTCTACACCGTCCCCATCAAACACTCCCAGGACAGGTACAGCACGGTGTTAGATACAGAGTAAAGCTCCCTCTACACCGTCCCCATCAAACACTCCCAGGACAGGTACAGCACGGGGTTAGATACAGAGTAAAGCTCCCTCTACACCGTCCCCATCAAACACTCCCAGGACAGGTACAGCACGGGGTTAGATACAGAGTAAAGCTCCCTCTACACTGTCCCCATCAAACACTCCCAGGACAGGTACAGCACGGGGTTAGATACAGAGTAAAGCTCCCTCTACACTGTCCCCATCAAACACTCCCAGGACAGGTACAGCATGGGGTTAGATACAGAGTAAAGCTCCCTCTACACTGTCCCCATCAAACACTCCCAGGACCGGTACAGCACGGGGTTAGATACAGAGTAAATCTCCCTCTACACTGTCCCCATCAAACACTCCCAGGACAGGTACAGCACGGGGTTAGATACAGAGTAAAGCTCCCTCTACACTGTCCCCATCAAACACTCCCAGGACAGGTACAGCATGGGGTTAGATACAGAGTAAAGCTCCCTCTACACTGTCCCCATTAAACACTCCCAGGACAGGTACAGCACGGGGTTAGATACAGGGTAAAGCTCCCTCTACACCGTCCCCATCAAACACTCCCAGGACAGGTACAGCACGGGGTTAGATACAGAGTAAAGCTCCCTCTACACCGTCCCCATCAAACACTCCCAGGACAGGTACAGCACGGGGTTAGATACAGAGTAAAGCTCCCTCTACACCGTCCCCATCAAACACTCCCAGGACAGGTACAGCACGGGGTTAGATACAGAGTAAATCTCCCTCTACACCGTCCCCATCAAACACTCCCAGGACAGGTACAGCACGGGGTTAGATACAGAGTAAAGCTCCCTCTACACTGTCCCCATCAAACACTCCCAGGACAGGTACAGCACGGGGTTAGATACAGAGTAAAGCTCCCTCTACACTGTCCCCATCAAACACCCCCAGGGCAGGTACAGCACGGGGTTAGATACAGAGTAAAGCTCCCTCTACACTGTCCCCATCAAACACTCCCAGGACAGGTACAGCACGGGGTTAGATACAGAGTAAATCTCCCTCTACACTGTCCCCATCAAACACTCCCAGGACAGGTACAGCACGGGGTTAGATACAGAGTAAATCTCCCTCTACACTGTCCCCATCAAACACTCCCAGGACAGGTACAGCACGGGGTTAGAAACAGAGTAAAGCTCCTCTACATCGTCCCCATCAAACACTCCCAGGACATGTAGAGCACGGGGTTAGATACAGAGTAAATCTCCTTCTACACTGTCCCCATCAAACACTCCCAGGACAGGTACAGCACGGGGTTAGATACAGAGTAAAGCTCCCTCTACACTGTCCCCATCAAACACTCCCAGGACAGGTACAGCACGGGGTTAGATACAGAGTAAAGCTCCCTCGACACTGTCCCCATCAAACACTCCCAGGACAGGTACAGCACGGGGTTAGATACAGAGTAAATCTCCCTCTACACCGTCCCCATCAAACACTCCCAGGGCAGGTACAGCACGGGGTTAGATACAGAGTAAATCTCCCTCTACACCGTCCCCATCAAACACTCCCAGGACAGGTGCAGCACGGGGTTAGATACAGAGTAAAGCTCCCTCTACACCGTCCCCATCAAACACTCCCAGGACAGGTACAGCACGGGGTTAGATACAGAGTAAATCTCCCTCTACACCGTCCCCATCAAACACTCCCAGGACAGGTACAGCACGGGGTTAGATACAGAGTAAAGCTCCCTCTACACTGTCCCCATCAAACACTCCCAGGACAGGTACAGCACGGGGTTAGATACAGTGTAAATCTCCCTCTACACTGTCCCCATCAAACACTCCCAGGACAGGTACAGCACGGGGTTAGATACAGAGTAAAGCTACCTCTACACTGTCCCCATCAAACACTCCCAGGACAGGTACAGCACGGGGTTAGATACAGAGTAAATCTCCCTCTACACTGTCCCCATCAAACACTCCCAGGACAGGTACAGCACGGGGTTAGATACAGAGTAAAGATCCCTCTACACTGTCCCCATCAAACACTCCCAGGACAGGTACAGCACGGGGTTAGATATAGAGTAAAGCTCCCTCTACAATGTCCCCATCAAACACTCCCAGGACAGGTACAGCACGGGGTTAGATACAGAGTAAAGCTCCCTCTGCACTGTCCCCATCAAACACTCCCAGGACAGGTACAGCACGGGGTTAGATACAGAGTAAAGATCCCTCTACACTGTCCCCATCAAACACTCCCAGGACAGGTACAGCACGGGGTTAGATATAGAGTAAAGCTCCCTCTACAATGTCCCCATCAAACACTCCCAGGACAGGTACAGCACGGGGTTAGATACAGAGTAAATCTCCCTCTACACTGTCCCCATCAAACACTCCCAGGACAGGTACAGCACGGGGTTAGATACAGAGTAAAGCTCTCTCTGCACTGTCCCCATCAAACACTCCCAGGACAGGTACAGCACGGGGTTAGATACAGAGTAAAGCTCCCTCTACACCGTCCCCATCAAACACTCCCAGGACAGGTACAGCACGGGGTTAGATACAGAGTAAATCTCCCTCTACACTGTCCCCATCAAACACTCCCAGGACAGGTACAGCACGGGGTTAGATACAGAGTAAATCTCCCTCTACACCGTCCCCATCAAACACTCCCAGGACAGGTACAGCACGGGGTTAGATACAAAGTAAATCTCCCTCTACACTGTCCCCATCAAACACTCCC
>JANJGN010003130.1:0-50781 GCA_026770705.1 Isurus oxyrinchus
TAAACAGATGCAACAGATTTAAACAGAGCCAAACGGACTTAAAACATAGGCAAATAGGGCTTAAACAGAGGCAACCAGACTGAAACAGAGGCAAACAGACTGAAACAGAGGCAAAACAGACTGGAAACAGAGGCAAACAGATAGAAACAGTGTCAAACAGACTTAAACAGAGGCAAACGAGGCAAAAAGAGTGAAACAGAGGTAAACAGAGTGAAACAGAGGCAAACAGACTTAAACAGAGTGAAACAGATGCAAACAGAGGCAAACAGACAGAAACAGATGCAAACAGAGTGAACAGAGGCAAACAGACCTAAACAGAGGCAAACAGACCTTAAACAGAGGCAAAACAGAGAGAAACAAAGGCAAACAGACTTAAACAGCGGCAACGAGACTTAAACAGAGGCAAACAGACTTAAACAGAGGCAAACAGACTTAAACAGATGCAAACAGATTTAAACAGAGGCAAACGGACTTAAACAGAGGCAAATAGGCTTAAACAGACGCAACCAGACTGAAACAGAGGCAAACAGATTGAAACAGAGGCAAGAGGACGTAAACAGAGGCAAACAGAGTGAAAAAGAGTCAAGAAGACTTAAACAGAGGCAAACAGAGTGAAACAGAGGCAAACAGTTTGAAACAGAGGCAAAGGGAGTGAAACAGAGGCAATCAGAGTGAAGCAGAGGCAAACAGAAGCAAAAAGATGCAAACAGAGGCAAACAGAGTGAAGCAGAGGCAAACAGAGTGAAACAGAGGCAAACAGAACTAAACAGAGGCAAACAGATTAAAACAGAGTCATACAGACATAAACAAAGGCAAACAGACTTAAACAGCGGCAAACAGACTTAAACAGAGGCAAACAGAGGCAAAAAGAGTGAAACAGAAGCAAACAGAGTGAAACAGAGGCAAACAGAGTGAAACAGAGGCAAACAGGGTGAAACAAGGGCAAACAGACTTAAACAGGGGCAAACAGAGTGAAACAGAGGCAAACAGACTTAACCAGATGCAAACAGATTTAAACAGAGGCAAACGGACTTAAACAGAGGCAAATAGGCTTAAACAGACGCAACCAGACTGAAACAGAGGCAAACAGATTGAAACAGAGGCAAGAGGACGTAAACAGAGGCAAACAGAGTGAAAAGAGTCAAGAAGACTTAAACAGAGGCAAACAGAGTGAAACAGAGGCAAACAGAGTGAAACAGAGGCAGACAGAGTGAAAAGAGGCAAACAGAGTGAAACAGAGGCAAACAGAGTGAAACAGAGGCAACAAACGAGTGAAACAGAGGCAAACAGAGTGAAACAGAGGCAAACAGAGGCCAACAGGACTTAAACAGAGGCAACAGAGTGAACAGAGGCAAACAGAGTGAAACAGAGGCAAACAGAGTAAACAGAGGCTCACAGAGTGAAACAGAGGCAAACAGAGTGAAACAGATGCAAACAGAGTGTAACAGATGCAAATAGAGTGATACAGAGGCAAACAGAATTAAACACAGGCAAACAGACTTAAAAAGAAGCCAAACAGACTTAAACAGAGGCAAACAGACTTAAACAGAGGCTAACAGTGTGAAACAGAGGCCAGAAGACTTAAACAGAGGACAAACAGAGTGAAACAGAGGCAAACAGAGGCAAACAGACTTAAACAGAGGCAAACAGAGTGAAACAGAGGCAAACAGAGTGAAACAGATGCAAACAGAGTGAAACAGAGCCAAACAGAGTGAAACAGAGGCAAACAGAGTGAAACAGAGGCAGACAGAGTGAAACAGAGGCAAACAGAGGCAAACAGACTTAAACAGAGGCAATCAGAGGCAAACGGAGGTGAAACAGAGGTAGACAGAGGTGAAACAGAGGCAACAGAGTAAAACAGAGGCAAACAGGTGAAACAGAGGCAAACAGAGTGAAACAGAGGCAAGCAGAGTGAAACAGATGCAAATAGAGTGAAACAGAATCAAACAGAGTGAAACAGATGCAAACAGTGTGAAACAGAGGCAAACAGAGCTGAAACAGAGGCATACAGACTCTAACAGAGGCAAACAGACTTAAACAGAGGCAAACAGAGGCAAACAGAGTGAAACAGAGGCAAACAGGTGAAACAAGAGGCAAACAGAGTGAAACAGAGGTACACAGAGTGAAACAGATGCGAACAGAGGCAAACAGAGCCAAACAGAGTCAAACTGAGGCAAACAGAGTGAAGCAGAGGCAGACAGAGTTAAGCAGAGTTAAACAGAGTAAAACAGAGGCAAACAGAATTAAACAGAGGCAATCAGAGGCAAACAGAGTGAAACAGAGGCAAACAGAGTGAAACAGAGGCAAACAGAGTAAAACAGAGGCAAATAGGTGAAACAGATGCAAACAGAGTGAAACAGAGTGAACCAGAAGCAAATGGAGTGAAACAGAGGCAAACAGAGTGAAACAGATGCAAACAGAGTGAGAACAGAGGCAAACAGAGTGAAACAGAGGCAAACAGGACTCTAAGAGAGGCAAACAGACTTAAACAGAGGCAAACAGAGGCAAACAGATTGAAACAGCGGCAATCAGGTGAACAAGAGGCAAACAGAGTGAAACAGAGGCACACAGAGTGAAACAGATGCAAACAGAGGCAAACTGAGCCAAACAGACTGAAACAGAGGCAAACAGAGTGAAACAGAGGCAGACAGAGTGAAAGAGGCAAACAGAGTGAAACAGAGGCAAACAGAGTGAAACAGAGGCAAACAGAGTGAAACAGAGGCAAACAGAGTGAAACAGAGGGCAAATAGAGGCCAACTGACTTAAACAGAGGCAAACAGAGTGAAACAGAGGCAAACAGAGTGAAACAGATGCAAACAGAGTGAAACATATGCAAATAGAGTGAAACAGAGGCAAACAGACTTAAGCACAGGCAAACTGACTTAAAAAGAAGCAACAGACTTATACAGAGGCAAACAGACTTAAACAGAAGCTAACAGAGTGAAACAGAGGCAGAAGACTTAAACAGAGGCAAACAGAGCGAAACAGAGGCAAACAGAGGCAAACAGACTTAAACAGAGGCAAACAGAGTGAAACAGAGGCAAACAGAGTGAAACAGATTCAAACAGAGTGAAACAGAGCCAAACAGAGTGAACAGAGGCTGACAGAGTGAAACAGAGGCAAACAGGTGAAACAGAGGCAAACAGAGTGAAACAGAGGCAAACAGAGTGAAACAGAGGCAAACAGAGTAAAACAGAGGCAAACAGGTGAAACAGAGGCAAACAGAGTGAAACAGAGGCAAGCAGAGTGAAACAGATGCAAATAGAGTGAAACAGAGGCAAACAGAGTGAAACAGAGGCAAACAGAGGCCAACAGACTTAAACAGAGGCAAACAGAGTGAAACAGAGGCCAACAGAGTGAAACAGAGGCAAACAGAGTAAAACAGAGGCTAACAGAGTGAAACAGAGGCAAACAGAGTGAAACAGATGCAAACAGAGTGAAACAGATGCAAATAGGAGTGAAACAGAGGCAAACAGACTTAAACACAGGCAAACAGACTTAAAAAGAAGCAAACAGATTTAAACAGAAGCAAACAGACTTAAACAGAGGCTAACAGAGTGAAACAGAGGACTTAAACAGAGGCAAACAGAGTGAAACAGATGCAAACAGAGTGAAACAGATGCAAACAGAGTGAAAGAGAGCCAAACAGAGTGAAACAGACGCAGACAGAGTGAAACAGAGGCACACAGAGTGAAACAGAGGCAAACAGAGGCAAACAGACTTAAACAGAGGCAATCAGAGGCAAACGGAGTGAAACATAGGTAGACAGAGTGAAACAGAGGCAAACAGAGTGAAACAGATGCAAATTGAGTGAAACAGAGGCAAACAGAGTGAAACAGATGCAAACAGTGTGAAACAGAGGCAAACAGAGTGAAACAGAGGCAAACAGACTCTAACAGAGGCAAACAGACTTAAACAGAGGCAAACAGAGGCAAACAGAGTGAAACAGAGGCAAACAGGTGAAACAAGAGGCAAACAGAGTGAAACAGAGGCACACAGAGTGAAACAGATGCAAACAGAGGTAAACAGAGCCAAACAGAGTCAAACTGAGGCAAACAGAGTGAAGCAGAGGCAGACAGAGTTAAGCAGAGTTAAACAGAGTAAAACAGAGGCAAAAAGACTTAAACAGAGGCAATCAGAGGCAAACAGAGTGAAACAGAGGCAAACAGAGTGAAACAGAGGCAAACAGAGTAAAACAGAGGCAAACAGGGTGAAACAGATGCAAACAGAGTGAAACAGAGGCAAACAGAGTGAAACAGAAGCAAATAGAGTGAAACAGAGGCAAACAGAGTGAAACAGATGCAAACAGAGTGAAACAGAGGCAAACAGAGTGAAACAGAGGCAAACAGACTCTAAGAGAGGCAAACAGACTTAAACAGAGGCAAACAGAGGCAAACAGATTGAAACAGCGGCAAACAGGTGAAACAAGAGGCAAACAGAGTGAAACAGAGGCATACAGAGTGAAACAGATGCAAACAGAGGCAAACTGAGCCAAACAGAGTGAAACAGAGGCAAACAGAGTGAAACAGAGGCAGACAGAGTGAAAAGAGGCAAACAGAGTGAAACAGAGGCAAACAGAGTGAAACAGAGGGCAAACAGAGTGAAACAGAGGCAAACAGAGTGAAACAGAGGCAAACAGAGGCCAACAGACTTAAACAGAGGCAAACAGAGTGAAACAGAGGCAAACAGAGTGAAACAGAGGCAAACAGAGTAAACAGAGGCTAACAGAGTGAAACAGAGGCAAACAGAGTGAAACAGATGCAAACAGAGGTGAAACAGATGCAAATAGAGTGAAACAGAGGCAAACAGACTTAAACACAGGCAAACAGACTTAAAAGGAAGCAAACAGACTTAAACAGAGGCAAACAGACTTAAACAGAGGCTAACAGAGTGAAACAGAGGCAAGAAGACTTAAACAGAGGCAAACAGAGTGAAACAGAGGCAAACAGAGGCAAACAGACTTAAACAGAGGCAAACAGAGTGAAACAGAGGCAAACAGAGTGAAACAGATGCAAACAGAGTGAATCAGAGCCAAACAGAGTGAAACAGAGGCAGACAGAGTGAAACAGAGGCAGACAGAGGTGAAACAGAGGCAAACAGAGGCAAACAGACTTAAACAGAGGCAATCAGAGGCAAACGGAATGAAAGAGAGGTAGACAGAGTGAAACAGAGGCAAACAGAGTAAAACAGAGGCAAACAGGTGAAACAGAGGCAAACAGTGTGAAACAGAGGCAAGCAGAGTGAAACAGATGCAAATAGAGTGAAACAGAGGCAAACAGAGTGAAACAGATGCAAACAGTGTGAAACAGAGACAACAGATTGAAACAGAGGCAAACAGACTCTAACAGAGGCAAACAGACCTAAACAGAGGCAAACAGAGGCAAACAGAGTGAAACAGAGTTAAACAGAGGCAAACAGACTTAAACAGATGTAAACAGACTTAAACAGAGGCTAACAGATTGAAACAGAGGCAAGAAGACTTAAACAGAGGCAAACAGAGTGAAACAGAGGCAAACAGAGGCAAACAGACTTAAACAGAGGCAATCAGAGGCAAACGGAGTGAAACAGAGGTAGACAGAGTGAAACGGAGGCAAACAGAGTAAAACAGAGGCAAACAGGTGAAACAGAGGCAAACAGAGTGAAACAGAGGGCAAGCAGAGTGAAAACAGTTGCAAGTAGAGTGAAACAGAGGCAAACAGAGTGAAACAGATGCAAACAGTGTGAAACAGAGGCAAACTGAGTGAAACAGAGGCAAACAGGACTCTAACAGAGGCAAACAGACTTAAACAGAGGCAAACAGAGGCAAACAGAGTGAAACAGAGGCAAACAGGTGAAACAAGAGGCAAACAGAATGAAACAGAGGCACACAGAGTGAAATAGATGCGAACAGAGGCAAACAGAGCCAAACAGAGTCAAACTGAGGCAAACAGAGTGAAGCAGAGGCAGACAGAGCTAAGCAGAGTTAAACAGAGTAAAACAGAGGCAAACAGAATTAAACAGAGGCAATCAGAGGCAAACAGAGTGAAACAGAGGCAAACAGAGTGAAACAGAGGCAAACAGAGTAAAACAGAGGCAAATAGGTGAAACAGATGCAAACAGAGTGAAACAGAGTGAAACAGAAGCAAATGGAGTGAAACAGAGGCAAACAGAGTGAAACAGATGCAAACTGAGTGAAACAGAGGCAAACAGAGTGAAACAGAGGCAAACAGACTCTAAGAGAGGCAAACAGAGTGAAACAGAGGCAAACAGAGTGAAACAGATGCAAACAGAGTGAAACAGAGGCAAACGGAGTGAAACAGAGACAAGCAAAGTGAAACAAAGGCAAGCAGAGTTAAACCAGTGTTAAACAGAGGCAAACGGTGTTAAACAAAGCAAACAGTGTTTAGCAGAGGCAAACAGAGTTAAACAGAGGCAAACAGAGTGAAACAGAGGCAAACAGAGTAAAACAGAGGCTAACAGAGTGAAACAGAGGCAACAGAGTGAAACAGATGCAAACAGAGTGAAACAGATGCAAATAGAGTGAAACAGAGGCAAACAGACTTAAACACAGGCAAACAGACTTAAAAAAGAAGCAAACAGACTTAAACAGAGGCAAACAGACTTAAACAGAGGCTAACAGAGTGAAACAGAGGCAAGAAGACTTAAACAGAGGCAAACAGAGTGAAACAGAGGCAAACAGAGGCAAACAGACTTAAACAGAGGCAAACAGAGTGAATCAGAGGCAAACAGAGTGAAACTGATGCAAACAGAATGAAGCCAAACAGAGTGAAACAGAGGCAGACAGAGTGAAACAGAGGCAGACAGAGCGAAACAGAGGCAAACAGAGGCAAACAGACTTAAACAGAGGCAATCAGAGGCAAACGGAGTGAAACAGAGGTAGACAGAGTGAAAAAGAGGCAAACAGAGTAAAACAGAGGCAAACAGGTGAAACAGAGGCAAACAGAGTGAAACAGAGGCAAGCAGAGTGAAACAGATTGCAAATAGAGTGAAAAAGAGGCAAAACAGAGTGAAACAGAGGCCAACAGAGTGAAACAGAGGCAAACAGAGTAAAACAGAGGCAAACAGGTGAAACAGATGCAAACAGAGTGAAACAGAGGCAAACAGAGTGAAACAGAAGCAAATGGAGTGAAACAGAGGCAAACAGAGTGAAACAGATGCAAACAGAGCGAAACAGAGGCAAACAGAGTGAAACAGAGGCAAACAGACTCTAAGAGAGGCAAACAGACTTAAACAGAGGCAAACAGAGGCAAACAGATTGAAACAGCGGCAAACAGGTGAAACAAGAGGCAAACAGAGTGAAACAGAGGCACACAGAGTGAAAACAGATGCAAACAGAGGCAAACTGAGCCAAACAGAGTGAAACAGAGGCAAACAGAGTGAAACAGAGGCAGACAGAGTGAAAAGAGGCAAACAGAGTGAAACAGAGGCAAACAGAGTGAAACAGAGGCAAACAGAGTGAAACAGAGGCAAACAGAGTGAAACAGAGGCAAACAGAGTAAAACAGAGGCAAACAGGTGAAACAGAGGCAAACAGTGTGAAACAGAGGCAAGCAGAGTGAAACAGATGCAAATAGAGTGAAACAGAGGCAAACAGAGTGAAACAGATGCAAACAGTGTGAAACAGAGACAAACAGATTGAAACAGAGGCAAACAGACTCTAACAGAGGCAAACAGACCTAAACAGAGGCAAACAGAGGCAAACAGAGTGAAACAGAGTTAAACAGAGGCAAACAGACTTAAAACAGATGTAAACAGACTTAAACAGAGGCTAACAGATTGAAACAGAGGCAAGAAGACTTAAACAGAGGCATACAGAGTGAAAACAGAGGCAAACAGAGGCAAACAGACTTAAACAGAGGCAATCAGAGGCAAACGGAGTGAAACAGAGGTAGACAGAGTGAAACGGAGGCAAACAGAGTAAAACAGAGGCAAACAGGTGAAACAGAGGCAAACAGAGTGAAACAGAGGCAAGCAGAGTGAAACAGTTGCAAATAGAGTGAAACAGAGGCAAACAGAGTGAAACAGATGCAAACAGTGTGAAACAGAGGCAAACTGAGTGAAACAGAGGCAAACAGACTCTAACAGAGGCAAACAGACTTAAACAGAGGCAAACAGAGGCAAACAGAGTGAAACAGAGGCAAACAGGTGAAACAAGAGGCAAACAGAATGAAACAGAGGCACACAGAGTGAAACAGATGCGAACAGAGGCAAACAGAGCCAAACAGAGTCAAACTGAGGCAAACAGAGTGAAGCAGAGGCAGACAGAGTTAAGCAGAGTTAAACAGAGTAAAACAGAGGCAAACAGAATTAAACAGAGGCAATCAGAGGCAAACAGAGTGAAACAGAGGCAAACAGAGTGAAACAGAGGCAAACAGAGTAAAACAGAGGCAAATAGGTGAAACAGATGCAAACAGAGTGAAACAGAGTGAAACAGAAGCAAATGGAGTGAAACAGAGGCAAACAGAGTGAAACAGATGCAAACTGAGTGAAACAGAGGCAAACAGAGTGAAACAGAGGCAAACAGACTCTAAGAGAGGCAAACAGAGTGAAACAGAGGCAAACAGAGTGAAACAGATGCAAACAGAGTGAAACAGAGGCAAACGGAGTGAAACAGAGACAAGCAAAGTGAAACAAAGGCAAGCAGAGTTAAACAGTGTTAAACAGAGGCAAACGGTGTTAAACAAAGGCAAACAGTGTTTAGCAGAGGCAAACAGAGTTAAACAGAGGCAAACAGAGTGAAACAGAGGCAAACAGAGTAAAACAGAGGCTAACAGAGTGAAACAGAGGCAAACAGAGTGAAACAGATGCAAACAGAGTGAAACAGATGCAAATAGAGTGAAACAGAGGCAAACAGACTTAAACACAGGCAAACAGACTTAAAAAGAAGCAAACAGACTTAAACAGAGGCAAACAGACTTAAACAGAGGCTAACAGAGTGAAACAGAGGCAAGAAGACTTAAACAGAGGCAAACAGAGTGAAACAGAGGCAAACAGAGGCAAACAGACTTAAACAGAGGCAAACAGAGTGAATCAGAGGCAAACCGAGTGAAACTGATGCAAACAGAATGAAACAGAGCCAAACAGAGTGAAACAGAGGCAGACAGAGTGAAACAGAGGCAGACAGAGCGAAACAGAGGCAAACAGAGGCAAACAGACTTAAACAGAGGCAATCAGAGGCAAACGGAGTGAAACAGAGGTAGACAGAGTGAAAAAGAGGCAAACAGAGTAAAACAGAGGCAAACAGGTGAAACAGAGGCAAACAGAGTGAAACAGAGGCAAGCAGAGTGAAACAGATGCAAATAGAGTGAAAAAGAGGCAAACAGAGTGAAACAGAGGCCAACAGAGTGAAACAGAGGCAAACAGAGTAAAACAGAGGCAAACAGGTGAAACAGATGCAAACAGAGTGAAACAGAGGCAAACAGAGTGAAACAGAAGCAAATGGAGTGAAACAGAGGCAAACAGAGTGAAACAGATGCAAACAGAGCGCAACAGAGGCAAACAGAGTGAAACAGAGGCAAACAGACTCTAAGAGAGGCAAACAGACTTAAACAGAGGCAAACAGAGGCAAACAGATTGAAACAGCGGCAAACAGGTGAAACAAGAGGCAAACAGAGTGAAACAGAGGCACACAGAGTGAAACAGATGCAAACAGAGGCAAACTGAGCCAAACAGAGTGAAACAGAGGCAAACAGAGTGAAACAGAGGCAGACAGAGTGAAAAGAGGCAAACAGAGTGAAACAGAGGCAAACAGAGTGAAACAGAGGCAAACAGAGTGAAACAGAGGCAAACAGAGTGAAACAGAGGCAAACAGAGTGAAACAGAGGCAAACAGAGGCCAACAGACTTAAACAGAGGCAAACAGAGTGAAACAGAGGCAAACAGAGTGAAACAGAGGCAAACAGAATAAAACAGAGGCTAACAGAGTGAAACAGAGGCAAACAGAGTGAAACAGATGCAAACAGAGTGTAACAGATGCAAATAGAGTGATACAGAGGCAAACAGAATTAAACACAGGCAAACAGACTTAAAAAGAAGCAAACAGACTTAAACAGAGGCAAACAGACTTAAACAGAGGCTAACAGTGTGAAACAGAGGCAAGAAGACTTAAACAGAGACAAACAGAGTGAAACAGAGGCAAACAGAGGCAAACAGACTTAAACAGAGGCAAACAGAGTGAAACAGAGGCAAACAGAGTGAAACAGATGCAAACAGAGTGAAACAGAGCCAAACAGAGTGAAACAGAGGCAAACAGAGTGAAACAGAGGCAGACAGAGTGAAACAGAGGCAAACAGAGGCAAACAGACTTAAACAGAGGCAATCAGAGGCAAACGGAGTGAAACAGAGGTAGACAGAGTGAAACAGAGGGAAACAGAGTAAAACAGAGGCAAACAGGTGAAACAGAGGCAAACAGAGTGAAACAGAGGCAAGCAGAGTGAAACAGATGCAAATAGAGTGAAACAGAGGCAAACAGAGTGAAACAGATGCAAACAGTGTGAAACAGAGGCAAACAGAGTGAAACAGAGACAAACAGACTCTAACAGAGGCAAACAGACTTAAACAGAGGCAAACAGAGGCAAACAGAGTGAAACAGATGCAAACAGTGTGAAACAGAGGCAAACTGAGTGAAACAGAGGCAAACAGACTCTAACAGAGGCAAACAGACTTAAACAGAGGCAAACAGAGGCAAACAGAGTGAAACAGAGGCAAACAGATGAAACAAGAGGCAAACAGAGTGAAACAGAGGCACACAGAGTGAAGCAGATGCAAACAGAGGCAAATAGAGCCAAACAGAGTCAAACAGAGGCAAACAGAGTGAAACAGAGGCAAACAGAGGCAAACAGACTTAAACAGAGGCAAACAGAGTTAAACAGAGTTAAACAGAGGCAAACAGACTTAAATAGATGTAAACAGACTTAAATAGAGGCTAACAGAGTGAAACAGAGGCAAGAAGACTTAAACAGAGGCAAACAGAGTGAAGCAGAGGCAAACAGAGAGAAACAGAGGCAAACAGAGTGAAACAGAGGCAAACAGAGTGAAACAGAGGCAAACAGACTTAAACAGAGGCAAACAGAGTGAAACAGAGGCAAACAGAGTGAAACAGATGCAAACAGAGTGAAACAGAGCCAAACAGAGTGAAACAGAGGCAAACAGAGTGAAACAGAGGCAGACAGAGTGAAACAGAGGCAAACAGAGGCAAACAGACTTAAACAGAGGCAATCAGAGGCAAACGGAGTGAAACAGAGGTAGACAGAGTGAAACAGAGGGAAACAGAGTAAAACAGAGGCAAACAGGTGAAACAGAGGCAAACAGAGTGAAACAGAGGCAAGCAGAGTGAAACAGATGCAAATAGAGTGAAACAGAGGCAAACAGAGTGAAACAGATGCAAACAGTGTGAAACAGAGGCAAACAGAGTGAAACAGAGACAAACAGACTCTAACAGAGGCAAACAGACTTAAACAGAGGCAAACAGAGGCAAACAGAGTGAAACAGATGCAAACAGTGTGAAACAGAGGCAAACTGAGTGAAACAGAGGCAAACAGACTCTAACAGAGGCAAACAGACTTAAACAGAGGCAAACAGAGGCAAACAGAGTGAAACAGAGGCAAACAGGTGAAACAAGAGGCAAACAGAATGAAACAGAGGCACACAGAGTGAAACAGATGCGAACAGAGGCAAACAGAGCCAAACAGAGTCAAACTGAGGCAAACAGAGTGAAGCAGAGGCAGACAGAGTTAAGCAGAGTTAAACAGAGTAAAACAGAGGCAAACAGAATTAAACAGAGGCAATCAGAGGCAAACAGAGTGAAACAGAGGCAAACAGAGTGAAACAGAGGCAAACAGAGTAAAACAGAGGCAAATAGGTGAAACAGATGCAAACAGAGTGAAACAGAGTGAAACAGAAGCAAATGGAGTGAAACAGAGGCAAACAGAGTGAAACAGATGCAAACTGAGTGAAACAGAGGCAAACAGAGTGAAACAGAGGCAAACAGACTCTAAGAGAGGCAAACAGAGTGAAACAGAGGCAAACAGAGTGAAACAGATGCAAACAGAGTGAAACAGAGGCAAACGGAGTGAAACAGAGACAAGCAAAGTGAAACAAAGGCAAGCAGAGTTAAACAGTGTTAAACAGAGGCAAACGGTGTTAAACAAAGGCAAACAGTGTTTAGCAGAGGCAAACAGAGTTAAACAGAGGCAAACAGAGTGAAACAGAGGCAAACAGAGTAAAACAGAGGCTAACAGAGTGAAACAGAGGCAAACAGAGTGAAACAGATGCAAACAGAGTGAAACAGATGCAAATAGAGTGAAACAGAGGCAAACAGACTTAAACACAGGCAAACAGACTTAAAAAGAAGCAAACAGACTTAAACAGAGGCAAACAGACTTAAACAGAGGCTAACAGAGTGAAACAGAGGCAAGAAGACTTAAACAGAGGCAAACAGAGTGAAACAGACTTAAACAGAGGCAAACAGAGTGAATCAGAGGCAAACAGAGTGAAACAGAGCCAAACAGAGTGAAACAGAGGCAGACAGAGTGAAACAGAGGCAGACAGAGCGAAACAGAGGCAAACAGAGGCAAACAGACTTAAACAGAGGCAATCAGAGGCAAACGGAGTGAAACAGAGGTAGACAGAGTGAAACAGAGGCAAACAGAGTAAAACAGAGGCAAACAGGTGAAACAGAGGCAAACAGAGTGAAACAGAGGCAAGCAGAGTGAAACAGATGCAAATAGAGTGAAACAGAGGCAAACAGAGTGAAACAGAGGCCAACAGAGTGAAACAGAGGCAAACAGAGTAAAACAGAGGCAAACAGGTGAAACAGATGCAAACAGAGTGAAACAGAGGCAAACAGAGTGAAACAGAAGCAAATGGAGTGAAACAGAGGCAAACAGAGTGAAACAGATGCAAACAGAGCGAAACAGAGGCAAACAGAGTGAAACAGAGGCAAACAGACTCTAAGAGAGGCAAACAGACTTAAACAGAGGCAAACAGAGGCAAACAGATTGAAACAGCGCAAACAGGTGAAACAAGAGGCAAACAGAGTGAAACAGAGGCACACAGAGTGAAACAGATGCAAACAGAGGCAAACTGAGCCAAACAGAGTGAAACAGAGGCAAACAGAGTGAAACAGAGGCAGACAGAGTGAAAAGAGGCAAACAGAGTGAAACAGAGGCAAACAGAGTGAAACAGAGGCAAACAGAGTGAAACAGAGGCAAACAGAGTGAAACAGAGGCAAACAGAGTGAAACAGAGGCAAACAGAGGCCAACAGACTTAAACAGAGGCAAACAGAGTGAAACAGAGGCAAACAGAGTGAAACAGAGGCAAACCGAATAAAACAGAGGCTAACAGAGTGAAACAGAGGCAAACAGAGTGAAACAGATGCAAACAGAGTGTAACAGATGCAAATAGAGTGATACAGAGGCAAACAGAATTAAACACAGGCAAACAGACTTAAAAAGAAGCAAACAGACTTAAACAGAGGCAAACAGACTTAAACAGAGGCTAACAGTGTGAAACAGAGGCAAGAAGACTTAAACAGAGACAAACAGAGTGAAACAGAGGCAAACAGAGGCAAACAGACTTAAACAGAGGCAAACAGAGTGAAACAGAGGCAAACAGAGTGAAACAGATGCAAACAGAGTGAAACAGAGCCAAACAGAGCGAAACAGAGGCAAACAGAGTGAAACAGAGGCAGACAGAGTGAAACAGAGGCAAACAGAGGCAAACAGACTTAAACAGAGGCAATCAGAGGCAAACGGAGTGAAACAGAGGTAGACAGAGTGAAACAGAGGGAAACAGAGTAAAACAGAGGCAAACAGGTGAAACAGAGGCAAACAGAGTGAAACAGAGGCAAGCAGAGTGAAACAGATGCAAATAGAGTGAAACAGAGGCAAACAGAGTGAAACAGATGCAAACAGTGTGAAACAGAGGCAAACAGAGTGAAACAGAGACAAACAGACTCTAACAGAGGCAAACAGACTTAAACAGAGGCAAACAGAGGCAAACAGAGTGAAACAGAGGCAAACAGGTGAAACAAGAGGCAAACAGAGTGAAACAGAGGCACACAGAGTGAAACAGATGCGAACAGAGGCAAACAGAGCCAAACAGTGTCAAACTGAGGCAAACAGAGTGACGCAGAGGCAGACAGAGTTAAGCAGAGTTAAACAGAGTAAAACAGAGGCAAACAGAATTAAACAGAGGCAATCAGAGGCAAACAGAGTGAAACAGAGGCAAACAGAGTGAAACAGAGGCAAACAGAGTAAAACAGAGGCAAATAGGTGAAACAGATGCAAGCAGAGTGAAAAAGAGGCAAACAGAGTGAAACAGATGCAAACAGAGTGAAACATATGCAAATAGAGTGAAACAGAGGCAAACAGACTTAAGCACAGGCAAACTGACTTAAAAAGAAGCAAACAGACTTAAACAGAGGCAAGCAGACTTAAACAGAGGCTAACAGAGTGAAACAGAGGCAAGAAGACTTAAACAGAGGCAAACAGAGCGAAACAGAGGCAAACAGACTTAAACAGAGGCAAACAGAGTGAAACAGAGGCAAACAGAGTGAAACAGATGCAAACAGAGTGAAACAGAGCCAAACAGAGTGAAACAGAGGCAGACAGAGTGAAACAGAGGCAGACAGAGTGAAACAGAGGCAAACAGAGGCAAACAGACTTAAACAGAGGCAATCAGAGTCAAACGGAGTGAAACAGAGGTAGACAGAGTGAAACAGAGGCAAACAGAGTAAAACAGAGGCAAACAGGTGAAACAGAGGCAAGCAGAGTGAAACAGAGGCAAGCAGAGTGAAACAGATGCAAATAGAGTGAAACAGAGGCAAACAGAGTGAAACAGAGGCAAACAGAGGCCAACAGACTTAAACAGAGGCAAACAGAGTGAAACAGAGGCAAACAGAGTGAAACAGAGGCAAACAGAGTAAAACAGAGGCTAACAGAGTGAAACAGAGGCAAACAGAGTGAAACAGATGCAAACAGAGTGAAACAGATGCAAATAGAGTGAAACAGAGGCAGACAGACTTAAACACAGGCAAACAGACTTAAAAAGAAGCAAACAGACTTAAACAGAGGCAAACAGACTTAAACAGAGGCTAACAGAGTGAAACAGAGGCCAGAAGACTTAAACAGAGGCAAACAGAGTGAAACAGATGCAAACAGAGTGAAACAGATGCAAACAGAGTGAAAGAGAGCCAAACAGAGTGAAACAGAGGCAGACAGAGTGAAACAGAGGCAGACAGAGTGAAACAGAGGCAAACAGAGGCAAACAGACTTAAACAGAGGCAATCAGAGGCAAACGGAGTGAAACAGAGGTAGACAGAGTGAAACAGAGGCAAACAGAGTGAAACAGATGCAAATTGAGTGAAACAGAGGCAAACAGAGTGAAACAGATGCAAACAGAGTGAAACAGATGCAAATAGAGTGAAACAGAGGCAAACAGACTTAAACACAGGCAAACAGACTTAAAAAGAAGCAAACAGACTTAAACAGAGGCAAACAGACTTAAACAGAGGCTAACAGAGTGAAACAGAGGCAAGAAGACTTAAACAGAGGCAAACAGAGTGAAACAGAGGCAAACAGAGTGAATCAGAGGCAAACAGAGTGAAACAGATGCAAACAGAGTGAAACAGAGCCAAACAGAGTGAAACAGAGGCAAACAGAGTAAAACAGAGGCAAACAGGTGAAACAGATGCAAACAGAGTGAAACAGAGGCAAACAGAGTGAAACAGAAGCAAATGGAGTGAAACAGAGGCAAACAGAGTGAAACAGATGCAAACAGAGCGAAACAGAGGCAAACAGAGTGAAACAGAGGCAAACAGACTCTAAGAGAGGCAAACAGACTTAAACAGAGGCCAACAGAGGCAAACAGATTGAAACAGCGGCAAACAGGTGAAACAAGAGGCAAACAGAGTGAAACAGAGGCACACAGAGTGAAACAGATGCAAAGAGAGGCAAACTGAGCCAAACAGAGTGAAACAGAGGCAAACAGAGTGAAACAGAGGCAGACAGAGTGAAAAGAGGCAAACAGAGTGAAACAGAGGCAAACAGAGTGAAACAGAGGCAAACAGAGTGAAACAGAGGCAAACAGAGTGAAACAGAGGCAAACAGAGGCCAACAGACTTAAACAGAGGCAAACAGAGTGAAACAGAGGCAAACAGAGTGAAACAGAGGCAAACAGAATAAAACAGAGGCTAACAGAGTGAAACAGAGGCAAACAGAGTGAAACAGATGCAAACAGAGTGTAACAGATGCAAATAGAGTGATACAGAGGCAAACAGAATTAAACACAGGCAAACAGACTTAAAAAGAAGCAAACAGACTTAAACAGAGGCAAACAGACTTAAACAGAGGCTAACAGTGTGAAACAGAGGCAAGGCGACTTAAACAGAGACAAACAGAGTGAAACAGAGGCAAACAGAGGCAAACAGACTTAAACAGAGGCAAACAGAGTGAAACAGAGGCAAACAGAGTGAAACAGATGCAAACAGTGTGAAACAGAGCCAAACAGAGTGAAACAAAGGCAAACAGAGTGAAACAGAGGCAGACAGAGTGAAACAGAGGCAAACAGAGGCAAACAGACTTAAACAGAGGCAATCAGAGGCAAACGGAGTGAAACAGAGGTAGACAGAGTGAAACAGAGGCAAACAGAGTAAAACAGAGGCAAACAGGTGAAACAGAGGCAAACAGAGTGAAACAGAGGCAAGCAGAGTGTAAACAGATGCAAATAGAGTGAAACAGAGGCAAACAGAGTGAAACAGATGCAAAACAGTGTGAAAACAGAGGCAAACAGAGTGAAACAGAGACAAACAGACTCTAACAGAGGCAAACAGACTTAAACAGAGGCAAACAGAGGCAAACAGAGTGAAAGAGAGGCAAACAGGTGAAACAAGAGGCAAACAGAGTGAAACAGAGGCACACAGAGTGAAACAGATGCGAACAGAGGCAAACAGAGCCAAACAGAGTCAAACTGAGGCAAACAGAGTGAAGCAGAGGCAGACAGAGTTAAGCAGAGTTAAACAGAGTAAAACAGAGGCAAACAGAATTAAACAGAGGCAATCAGAGGCAAACAGAGTGAAACGGAGGCAAACAGAGTGAAACAGAGGCAAACAGAGTAAAACAGAGGCAAATAGGTGAAACAGATGCAAACAGAGTGAAACAGAAGCAAATGGAGTGAAACAGAGGCAAACAGAGTGAAACAGATGCAAACAGAGTGAAACAGAGGCAAACAGAGTGAAACAGAGGCAAACAGACTCTAAGAGAGGCAAACAGACTTAAACAGAGGCAAACAGAGGCAAACAGATTGAAACAGCGGCAATCAGGTGAAACAAGAGGCAAACAGAGTGAAACAGAGGCACACAGAGTGAAACAGATGCAAACAGAGGCAAACTGAGCCAAACAGACTGAAACAGAGGCAAACAGATTGAAACAGAGGCAGACAGAGTGAAAGAGGCAAACAGAGTGAAACAGAGGCAAACAGAGTGAAACAGAGGCAAACAGAGTAAAACAGAGGCTAACAGAGTGAAACAGAGGCAAACAGAGTGAAACAGATGCAAACAGAGTGAAGCATATGCAAATAGAGTGAAACAGAGGCAAACAGACTTAAGCACAGGCAAACTGACTTAAAAGAAGCAAACAGACTTAAACAGAGGCAAACAGACTTAAACAGAGGCAAACAGAGTGAAACAGAGGCAAGAAGACTTAAACAGAGGCAAACAGAGCGAAACAGAGGCAAACAGAGGCAAACAGACTTAAACAGAGGCAAACAGAGTGAAACAGAGGCAAACAGAGTGAAACAGATGCAAACAGAGTGAAACAGAGCCAAACAGAGTGAAACAGAGGCAGACAGAGTGAAACAGAGGCAAACAGAGGCAAACAGACTTAAACAGAGGCAATCAGAGTCAAACGGAGTGAAACAGAGGTAGACAGAGTGAAACAGAGGCAAACAGAGTAAAACAGAGGCAAACAGGTGAAACAGAGGCAAACAGAGTGAAACAGAGGCAAGCAGAGTGAAACAGATGCAAATAGAGTGAAACAGAGGCAAACAGAGTGAAACAGAGGCAAACAGAGGCCAACAGACTTAAACAGAGGCAAACAGAGTGAAACAGAGGCAAACAGAGTGAAACAGAGGCAAACAGAGTAAAACAGAGGCTAACAGAGTGAAACAGAGGCAAACAGAGTGAAACAGATGCAAACAGAGTGAAACAGATGCAAATAGAGTGAAACAGAGGCAAACAGACTTAAACCCAGGCAAACAGACTTAAAAAGAAGCAAACAGACTTAAACAGAGGCAAACAGACTTAAACAGAGGCTAACAGAGTGAAACAGAGGCAAGAAGACTTAAACAGAGGCAAACAGAGTGAAACAGATGCAAACAGAGTGAAACAGATGCAAACAGAGTGAAAGAGAGCCAAACAGAGTGAAACAGAGGCAGACAGAGTGAAACAGAGGCAGACAGAGTGAAACAGAGGCAAACAGAGGCAAACAGACTTAAACAGAGGCAATCAGAGGCAAACGGAGTGAAACAGAGGTAGACAGAGTGAAACAGAGGCAAACAGAGTGAAACAGATGCAAATTGAGTGAAACAGAGGCAAACAGAGTGAAACAGATGCAAACAGTGTGAAACAGAGGCAAACAGAGTGAAACAGAGGCAAACAGACTCTAACAGAGGCAAACAGACTTAAACAGAGGCAAACAGAGGCAAACAGAGTGAAACAGATGCAAACAGGTGAAACAAGAGGCAAACAGAGTGAAACAGAGGCACACAGAGTGAAACAGATGCAAACAGAGGCAAACAGAGACAAACAGAGTCAAACTGAGGCAAACAGAGTGAAGCAGAGGCAGACAGAGTTAAGCAGAGTTAAACAGAGTAAAACAGAGGCAAACAGGTGAAACAGATGCAAACAGAGTGAAACAGAGGCAAACAGAGTGAAACAGAAGCAAATAGAGTGAAACAGAGGCAAACAGAGTGAAACAGATGCAAACAGAGTGAAACAGAGGCAAACAGAGTGAAACAGAGGCAAACAGACTCTAAGAGAGGCAAACAGACTTAAACAGAGGCAAACAGAGGCAAACAGATTGAAACAGCGGCAAACAGGTGAAACAAGAGTCAAACAGAGTGAAACAGAGGCACACAGAGTGAAACAGATGCAAACAGAGGCAAACTGAGCCAAACAGAGTGAAACAGAGGCAAACAGAGTGAAACAGAGGCAGACAGAGTGAAAAGAGGCAAACAGAGTGAAACAGAGGCAAACAGAGTGAAACAGAGGCAAACAGAGTGAAACAGAGGCAAACAGAGTGAAACAGAGGCAAACAGAGGCCAACAGACTTAAACAGAGGCAAACAGAGTGAAACAGAGGCAAACAGAGTGAAACAGAGGCAAACAGAGTAAACAGAGGCTAACAGAGTGAAACAGAGGCAAACAGAGTGAAACGATGCAAACAGAGTGAAACAGATGCAAATAGAGTGAAACAGAGGCAAACAGACTTAAACACAGGCAAACAGACTTAAAAGGAAGCAAACAGACTTAAACAGAGGCAAACAGACTTAAACAGAGGCTAACAGAGTGAAACAGAGGCAATAAGACTTAAACAGAGGCAAACAGAGTGAAACAGAGGCAAACAGAGGCAAACAGACTTAAACAGAGGCAAACAGAGTCAAGCAGAGGCAAACAGAGTGAAACAGATGCAAACAGAGTGAATCAGAGCCAAACAGAGTGAAACAGAGGCAGACAGAGTGAAACAGAGGCAGACAGAGTGAAACAGAGGCAAACAGAGGCAAACAGACTTAAACAGAGGCAATCAGAGGCAAACGGAATGAAAGAGAGGTAGACAGAGTGAAACAGAGGCAAACAGAGTAAAACAGAGGCAAACAGGTGAAACAGAGGCAAACAGAGTGAAACAGAGGCAAGCAGAGTGAAACAGATGCAAATAGAGTGAAACAGAGGCAAACAGAGTGAAACAGATGCAAACAGTGTGAAACAGAGACAAACAGATTGAAACAGAGGCAAACAGACTCTAACAGAGGCAAACAGACTTAAACAGAGGCAAACAGAGGCAAACAGAGTGAAACAGAGTTAAACAGAGGCAAACAGACTTAAACAGATGTAAACAGACTTAAACAGAGGCTAACAGAGTGAAACAGAGGCAAGAAGACTTAAACAGAGGCAAACAGAGTGAAGCGGAGGCAAACAGAGTGAAACAGAGGCAAACAGAGTGAAACAGAGGCAAACAGACTTAAACAGAGGCAAACATGGTGAAACAGAGGCAAACAGAGTGAAACAGATGCAAACAGAGTGAAATAGAGCCAAACAGACTGAAACAGAGGCAGACAGAGTGAAACAGAGGCAGACAGAGTGAAACAGAGGCAAACAGACTTAAACAGAGGCAATCAGAGGCAAACAGAGGCAAACAGGTGAAGCAGAGACAAACAGAGTGAAACAGAGGCAGAGTGAAACAGAAGCAAATAGAGTGAAACAGAGGCAAACAGAGTGAAACAGATGCAAACAGAGTGAAACAGAGGCAAACAGAGTGAAACAGAGTGAAACAGAGGCAAACAGAATCTAAGAGAGGCAAACAGACTTAAACAGAGGCAAACAGAGGCAAACAAAGGCAAACAGAGTGAAACAGCGGCAAACAGGTGAAACAAGAGTCAAACAGAGTGAAACAGATGCACACAGAGTGAAACAGATGCAAACAGAGGCAAACAGAGCCAAACAGAGTGAAACAGAGGCAAACTGAGTGAAACAGAGGCAGACAGAGTGAAAAGAGGCAAACAGAGTGAAACAGAGGCAAACAGAGTGAAACAGAGGCAAACAGAGTGAAACAGAGGCAAACAGAGGCAAACAGACTTAAACAGAGGCAAACAGAGTGAAACAGAGGCAAGAAGACTCAAACAGAGGCTAACAGAGTGAAACAGAGGCAAGAAGACTTAAACAGAGGCAAACAGAGTGAAACAGAGGCAAACAGAGGCAAACAGACTCAAACAGAGGCAAACAGAGTGAAACAGAGGCAAACAGAGTGAAACAGATGCAAACAGAGTGAAACAGAGCCAAACAGAGTGAAACAGAGGCAGACAGAGTGAAACAGAGGCAGACAGAGTGAAACAGAGGCAAACAGAGGCAAACAGACTTAAACAGATGCAATCAGAGGCAAACAGAGTGAAACAGAGGCAAACAGAGTAAAAACAGAGGCAAACAGGTGAAACAGAGGCAAACAGAGTGAAACAGAGGCAAGCAGAGTGAAACAGATGCAAACAGAGTGAAACAGAGCCAAACAGAGTGAAACAGAGGCAGACAGAGTGAAACAGAGGCAGACAGAGTGAAACAGAGGCAAACAGAGGCAAACAGACTTAAACAGATGCAATCAGAGGCAAACAGAGTGAAACAGAGGCAAACAGAGTAAAACAGAGGCAAACAGGTGAAACAGAGGCAAACAGAGTGAAACAGAGGCAAGCAGAGTGAAACAGATGCAAATAGAGTGAAACAGAGGCAAACAGAGTGAAACAGAGCCAAACAGAGCGAAACAGAGGCAGACAGAGTGAAAAAGAGGCAAACAGAGGCAAACAGACTTAAACAGATGCAATCAGAGGCAAAAAGAGTGAAACATAGGCAAACAGAGTGAAACAGAGGCAAACAGAGTAAAACAGAGGCAAACAGGTGAAACAGAGGCAAACAGAGTGAAACAGAGGCAAGCAGAGTGAAACAGATGCAAATAGAGTGAAACAGAGGCAAGCAGAGTGAAACAGATGCAAATAGAGTGAAACAGAGGCAAACAGAGTGAAACAGATGCAAACAGAGTGAAACAGAGCCAAACAGAGTGAAACAGAGGCAGACAGAGTGAAACAGAGGCAGACAGAGTGAAACAGAGGCAAACAGAGGCAAACAGACTTAAACAGATGCAATCAGAGGCAAACAGAGTGAAACAGAGGCAAACAGACTTAAACAGAGGCAAACAGAGGCAAACAGAGTGAAACAGAGGCAAACAGGTGAAAGAAGAGGCAAACAGAGTGAAACAGAGGCACACAGAGTGAAACAGATGCAAACAGAGGCAAACAGAGCCAAACAGAGTCAAACAGAGGCAAACAGAGTGAAACAGAGGCAAACAGAGTGAAACAGAGGCAGACAGAGGCAAACAGACTCAAACAGAGGCAAACAGAGTGAAACAGAGGCAAACAGAGTGAAACAGATGCAAACAGAGTGAAACAGAGCCAAACAGAGTGAAACAGAGGCAGACAGAGTGAAACAGAGGCAGACAGAGTGAAACAGAGGCAAACAGAGGCAAACAGACTTAAACAGAGGCAATCAGAGGCAAACAGAGTGAAACAGAGGCAAACAGAGTGAAACAGAGGCAAACAGAGTAAAACAGAGGCAAACAGGTGAAACAGATGCAAACAGAGTGAAACAGAGGCAAACAGAGTGAAACAGAAGCAAATAGAGTGAAACAGAGGCAAACAGAGTGAAACAGATGCAAACAGAGTGAAACAGAGGCAAACAGAGTGAAACAGAGGCAAACAGACTCTACGAGAGGCAAACAGACTTAAACAGAGGCAAACAAAGGCAAACAGATTGAAACAGCGGCAAACAGGTGAAACAAGGGGCAAACAGAGTGAAACAGAGGCACACAGAGTGAAACAGATGCAAACAGAGGCAAACTGAGCCAAACAGAGTGAAACAGAGGCAAACAGAGTGAAACAGAGGCAGACAGAGTGAAAAGAGGCAAACAGAGTGAAACAGAGGCAAACAGAGTGAAACAGAGGCAAACAGAGTGAAACAGAGGCAAACAGCGTGAAACGGAGGCAAACAGAGTGAAACAGAGGCAAACAGAGGCCAACAGACTTAAACAGAGGCAAACAGAGTGAAACAGAGGCAAACAGAGTGAAACAGAGGCAAACAGAGTAAAACAGAGGCTAACAGAGTGAAACAGAGGCAAACAGAGTGAAACAGAGGCAAACAGAGTGAAACAGATGCAAACAGAGTGAAACAGAGGCAAACAGACTTAAACACAGGCAAACAGACTTAAAAAGAAGCAAAAAGACTTAAACAGAGGCAAACAGACTTAAACAGAGGCTAACGGAGTGAAACAGAGGCAAGAAGACTTAAACAGATGCAAATAGAGTGAAACAGAGGCAAACAGATGCAAACAGACTTAAACAGAGGCAAACAGAGTGAAACAGAGGCAAACAGAGTGAAACAGATGCAAACACAGTGAAACAGAGCCAAACAGAGTGAAACAGAGGCAGACAGAGTGAAACAGAGGCAGACAGAGTGAAACAGAGGCAAACAGAGGCAAACAGACTTAAACAGAGGCAATCAGAGGCAAACGGAGTGAAACAGAGGTAAACAGAGTGAAACAGAGGCAAACAGAGTAAAACAGAGGCAAACAGGTGAAACAGAGGCAAACAGAGTGAAACAGAGGCAAGCAGAGTGAAGCAGATGCAAATAGAGTGAAACAGAGGCAAACAGAGTGAAACAGATGCAAACAGTGTGAAACAGAGGCAAACAGAGTGAAACAGAGGCAAACAGACTCTAACAGAGGCAAACAGACTTAAACAGAGGCAAACAGAGGCAAACAGAGTGAAACAGAGGCAAACAGGTGAAACAAGAGGCAAACAGAGTCAAACAGAGGCACACAGAGTGAAACAGATGCAAACAGAGGCAAATAGAGCCAAACAGAGTCAAACAGAGGCAAACAGAGTGAAACAGAGGCAGACCGAGAGAAACAGAGGCAAACAGAGGCAAACAGACTTAAACAGAGTTAAACAGAGTTAAACAGAGTTAAACAAAGTTAAACAGAGGCAAACAGACTTAAATAGATGTAAACAGACTTAAATAGAGGCTAACAGAGTGAAACAGAGGCAAGAAGACTTAAACAGAGGCAAACAGAGTGAAGTAGAGGCAAACAGAGTGAAACAGAGGCAAACAGAGTGAAACAGAGGCAAACCGACTTAAACAGAGGCAAACAGAGTGAAACAGAGGCAAACAGAGTGAAACAGATGCAAACAGAGTGAAACAGAGCCAAACAGAGTGATACAGAGGCAGACAGAGTGAAACAGAGGCAGACAGAGTGAAACAGAGGCAAACAGAGGCAAACAGACTTAAACAGAGGCAATCAGAGGCAAACAGAGTGAAACAGAGGCAAACAGAGTAAAACAGAGGCAAACAGGTGAAACAGAGGCAAACAGAGTGAAACAGAGGCAGACAGAGTGAAACAGAGGCAGACAGAGTGAAACAGAGGCAAACAGATGCAAACAGACTTAAACAGAGGCAATCAGAGGCAAACAGAGTGAAACAGAGGCAAACAGAGTGAAACAGAGGCAAACAGAGTAAAACAGAGGCAAACAGGTGAATCAGAGGCAAACAGAGTGAAAAAGAGGCAAACAGAGTGAAACAGATGCACATAGAGCGAAGCAGAGGCAAACAGGTGAAACAGAGGCAAACAGAGTGAAACAGAGGCAAACAGTGTGAAACAGAGGCAAACAGACTCTAAGAGAGGCAAACAGACTTAAACAGAGGCAAACAGAGGCAAACAGATTGAAACAGCGGCAAACAGGTGAAACAAGAGGCAAACAGAGTGAAACAGAGGCACACAGAGTGAAACAGATGCAAACAGAGGCAAACTGAGCCAAACAGTGTGAAACAGAGGCAAACAGAGTGAAACAGCGGCAGACAGAGTGAAAAGAGGCAAACAGAGTGAAACAGAGGCAAACAGAGTGAAACAGAGGCAAACAGAGTGAAACAGAGGCAACCAGGGGCCAACAGAATTAAACAGAGGCAAACAGAGTGAAACAGAGGCAACCAGAGTGAAACAGAGGCAAACAGAGTAAACAGAGGCTAACAGAGTGAAACAGAGGCAAACAGAGTGAAACAGATGCAAACAGAGTGAAACAGATGCAAATAGAGTGAAACAGAGGCAAACAGACTTAAACACAGGCAAACAGACTTAAAAGGAAGCAAACAGACTTAAACAGAGGCAAACAGACTTAAACAGAGGCTAACAGAGTGAAACAGAGGGAATAAGACTTAAACAGATGCAAACAGAGTGAAACAGAGGCAAACAAATGCAAACAGACTTAAACAGAGGCAAACAGAGTGAAACAGAGGCAAACAGAGTGAAACAGATGCAAACACAGTGAAACAGAGCCAAACAGAGTGAAACAGAGGCAGACAGAGTGAAACAGAGGCAGACAGAGTGAAACAGAGGCAAACAGAGGCAAACAGACTTAAACAGAGGCAATCAGAGGCAAACGGAGTGAAACAGAGGTAAACAGAGTGAAACAGAGGCAAACAGAGTAAAACAGAGGCAAACAGGTGAAACAGAGGCAAACAGAGTGAAACAGAGGCAAGCAGAGTGAAACAGATGCAAATAGAGTGAAACAGAGGCAAACAGAGTGAAACAGATGCAAACAGTGTGAAACAGAGGCAAACAGAGTGAAACAGAGGCAAACAGACTCTAACAGAGGCAAACAGACTTAAACAGAGGCAAACAGAGGCAAACAGAGTGAAACAGAGGCAAACAGGTGAAACAAGAGGCAAACAGAGTGAAACAGAGGCACACAGAGTGAAACAGATGCAAACAGAGGCAAATAGAGCCAAACAGAGTCAAACAGAGGCAAACAGAGTGAAACAGAGGCAGACCGAGAGAAACAGAGGCAAACAGAGGCAAACAGACTTAAACAGAGTTAAACAGAGTTAAACAAAGTTAAACAGAGGCAAACAGACTTAAATAGATGTAAACAGACTTAAATAGAGGCTAACAGAGTGAAACAGAGGCAAGAAGACTTAAACAGAGGCAAACAGAGTGAAGTAGAGGCAAACAGAGTGAAACAGAGGCAAACAGAGTGAAACAGAGGCAAACAGAGGCAAACAGACTTAAACAGAGGCAAACAGAGTGAAACAGAGGCAAACAGAGTGAAACAGATGCAAACAGAGTGAAACAGAGCCAAACAGAGTGAAACAGCGGCAGACAGAGTGAAACAGAGGCAGACAGAGTGAAACAGAGGCAAACAGAGGCAAACAGACTTAAACAGAGGCAATCAGAGGCAAACAGAGTGAAACAGAGGCAAACAGTGTAAAACAGAGGCAAACAGGTGAAACAGAGGCAAACAGAGTGAACCAGAGGCAGACAGAGTGAAACAGAGGCAGACAGAGTGAAACAGAGGCAAACAGATGCAAACAGACTTAAACAGAGGCAATCAGAGACAAACAGAGTGAAACAGAGGCAAACAGAGTGAAACAGAGGCAAACAGAGTAAAACAGAGGCAAACAGGTGAAACAGAGGCAAACAGAGTGAAAAAGAGGAAAACAGAGTGAAACAGATGCACATAGAGCGAAGCAGAGGCAAACAGGTGAAACAGAGGCAAACAGAGTGAAACAGAGGCAAACAGTGTGAAACAGAGGCAAACAGACTCTAAGAGAGGCAAACAGACTTAAACAGAGGCAAACAGAGGCAAACAGATTGAAACAGCGGCAAACAGGTGAAACAAGAGGCAAACAGAGTGAAACAGAGGCACACAGAGTGAAACAGATGCAAACAGAGGCAAACTGAGCCAAACAGAGTGAAACAGAGGCAAACAGAGTGAAACAGAGGCAGACAGAGTGAAAAGAGGCAAACAGAGTGAAACAGAGGCAAACAGAGTGAAACAGAGGCAAACAGAGTGAAACAGAGGCAAACAGGGGCCAACAGACTTAAACAGAGGCAAACAGAGTGAAACAGAGGCAAACAGAGTGAAACAGAGGCAAACAGAGTAAACAGAGGCTAACAGAGTGAAACAGAGGCAAACAGAGTGAAACAGATGCAAACAGAGTGAAACAGATGCAAATAGAGTGAAACAGAGGCAAACAGACTTAAACACAGGCAAACAGACTTAAAAGGAAGCAAACAGACTTAAACAGAGGCAAACAGACTTAAACAGAGGCTAACAGAGTGAAACAGAGGGAATAAGACTTAAACAGAGGCAAACAGAGTGAAACAGAGGCAAACAGAGGCAAACAGACTTAAACAGAGGCAAACAGAGTGAAACAGAGGCAAGCAGAGTGAAACAGATGCAAATAGAGTGAAACAGAGGCAAACAGAGTGAAACAGATGCAAACAGTGTGAAACAGAGACAAACAGATTGAAACAGAGGCAATCAGACTCTAACAGAGGCAAACAGACTTAAACAGAGGCAAACAGAGGCAAACAGAGTGAAACAGATTTAAACAGAGGCAAATAGACTTAAACAGATGTAAACAGACTTAAACAGAGGCTAACAGAGTGAAACAGAGGCAAGAAGACTTAAACAGAGGCAAACAGAGTGAAGCGGAGGCAAACAGAGTGAAACAGAGGCAAACAGAGTGAAACAGAGGCAAACAGAGGCAAACAGACTTAAACAGAGGCAATCAGAGGCAAACAGAGTGAAACAGAGGCAAACAGAGTGAAACAGAGGCAAACAGAGTAAAACAGAGGCAAACAGGTGAATCAGAGGCAAACAGAGTGAAAAAGAGGCAAACAGAGTGAAACAGATGCACATAGAGCGAAGCAGAGGCAAACAGGTGAAACAGAGGCAAACAGAGTGAAACAGAGGCAAACAGTGTGAAACAGAGGCAAACAGACTCTAAGAGAGGCAAACAGACTTAAACAGAGGCAAACAGAGGCAAACAGATTGAAACAGCGGCAAACAGGTGAAACAAGAGGCAAACAGAGTGAAACAGAGGCACACAGAGTGAAACAGATGCAAACAGAGGCAAACTGAGCCAAACAGTGTGAAACAGAGGCAAACAGAGTGAAACAGCGGCAGACAGAGTGAAAAGAGGCAAACAGAGTGAAACAGAGGCAAACAGAGTGAAACAGAGGCAAACAGAGTGAAACAGAGGCAACCAGGGGCCAACAGACTTAAACAGAGGCAAACAGAGTGAAACAGAGGCAACCAGAGTGAAACAGAGGCAAACAGAGTAAACAGAGGCTAACAGAGTGAAACAGAGGCAAACAGAGTGAAACAGATGCAAACAGAGTGAAACAGATGCAAATAGAGTGAAACAGAGGCAAACAGACTTAAACACAGGCAAACAGACTTAAAAGGAAGCAAACAGACTTAAACAGAGGCAAACAGACTTAAACAGAGGCTAACAGAGTGAAACAGAGGGAATAAGACTTAAACAGATGCAAACAGAGTGAAACAGAGGCAAACAAATGCAAACAGACTTAAACAGAGGCAAACAGAGTGAAACAGAGGCAAACAGAGTGAAACAGATGCAAACACAGTGAAACAGAGCCAAACAGAGTGAAACAGAGGCAGACAGAGTGAAACAGAGGCAGACAGAGTGAAACAGAGGCAAACAGAGGCAAACAGACTTAAACAGAGGCAATCAGAGGCAAACGGAGTGAAACAGAGGTAAACAGAGTGAAACAGAGGCAAACAGAGTAAAACAGAGGCAAACAGGTGAAACAGAGGCAAACAGAGTGAAACAGAGGCAAGCAGAGTGAAACAGATGCAAATAGAGTGAAACAGAGGCAAACAGAGTGAAACAGATGCAAACAGTGTGAAACAGAGGCAAACAGAGTGAAACAGAGGCAAACAGACTCTAACAGAGGCAAACAGACTTAAACAGAGGCAAACAGAGGCAAACAGAGTGAAACAGAGGCAAACAGGTGAAACAAGAGGCAAACAGAGTGAAACAGAGGCACACAGAGTGAAACAGATGCAAACAGAGGCAAATAGAGCCAAACAGAGTCAAACAGAGGCAAACAGAGTGAAACAGAGGCAGACCGAGAGAAACAGAGGCAAACAGAGGCAAACAGACTTAAACAGAGTTAAACAGAGTTAAACAAAGTTAAACAGAGGCAAACAGACTTAAATAGATGTAAACAGACTTAAATAGAGGCTAACAGAGTGAAACAGAGGCAAGAAGACTTAAACAGAGGCAAACAGAGTGAAGTAGAGGCAAACAGAGTGAAACAGAGGCAAACAGAGTGAAACAGAGGCAAACAGAGGCAAACAGACTTAAACAGAGGCAAACAGAGTGAAACAGAGGCAAACAGAGTGAAACAGATGCAAACAGAGTGAAACAGAGCCAAACAGAGTGAAACAGCGGCAGACAGAGTGAAACAGAGGCAGACAGAGTGAAACAGAGGCAAACAGAGGCAAACAGACTTAAACAGAGGCAATCAGAGGCAAACAGAGTGAAACAGAGGCAAACAGTGTAAAACAGAGGCAAACAGGTGAAACAGAGGCAAACAGAGTGAACCAGAGGCAGACAGAGTGAAACAGAGGCAGACAGAGTGAAACAGAGGCAAACAGATGCAAACAGACTTAAACAGAGGCAATCAGAGGCAAACAGAGTGAAACAGAGGCAAACAGAGTGAAACAGAGGCAAACAGAGTAAAACAGAGGCAAACAGGTGAAACAGAGGCAAACAGAGTGAAAAAGAGGAAAACAGAGTGAAACAGATGCACATAGAGCGAAGCAGAGGCAAACAGGTGAAACAGAGGCAAACAGAGTGAAACAGAGGCAAACAGTGTGAAACAGAGGCAAACAGACTCTAAGAGAGGCAAACAGACTTAAACAGAGGCAAACAGAGGCAAACAGATTGAAACAGCGGCAAACAGGTGAAACAAGAGGCAAACAGAGTGAAACAGAGGCACACAGAGTGAAACAGATGCAAACAGAGGCAAACTGAGCCAAACAGAGTGAAACAGAGGCAAACAGAGTGAAACAGAGGCAGACAGAGTGAAAAGAGGCAAACAGAGTGAAACAGAGGCAAACAGAGTGAAACAGAGGCAAACAGAGTGAAACAGAGGCAAACAGGGGCCAACAGACTTAAACAGAGGCAAACAGAGTGAAACAGAGGCAAACAGAGTGAAACAGAGGCAAACAGAGTAAACAGAGGCTAACAGAGTGAAACAGAGGCAAACAGAGTGAAACAGATGCAAACAGAGTGAAACAGATGCAAATAGAGTGAAACAGAGGCAAACAGACTTAAACACAGGCAAACAGACTTAAAAGGAAGCAAACAGACTTAAACAGAGGCAAACAGACTTAAACAGAGGCTAACAGAGTGAAACAGAGGGAATAAGACTTAAACAGAGGCAAACAGAGTGAAACAGAGGCAAACAGAGGCAAACAGACTTAAACAGAGGCAAACAGAGTGAAACAGAGGCAAGCAGAGTGAAACAGATGCAAATAGAGTGAAACAGAGGCAAACAGAGTGAAACAGATGCAAACAGTGTGAAACAGAGACAAACAGATTGAAACAGAGGCAATCAGACTCTAACAGAGGCAAACAGACTTAAACAGAGGCAAACAGAGGCAAACAGAGTGAAACAGATTTAAACAGAGGCAAATAGACTTAAACAGATGTAAACAGACTTAAACAGAGGCTAACAGAGTGAAACAGAGGCAAGAAGACTTAAACAGAGGCAAACAGAGTGAAGCGGAGGCAAACAGAGTGAAACAGAGGCAAACAGAGTGAAACAGAGGCAAACAGAGGCAAACAGACTTAAACAGAGGCAATCAGAGGCAAACAGAGTGAAACAGAGGCAAACAGAGTGAAACAGAGGCAAACAGAGTAAAACAGAGGCAAACAGGTGAATCAGAGGCAAACAGAGTGAAAAAGAGGCAAACAGAGTGAAACAGATGCACATAGAGCGAAGCAGAGGCAAACAGGTGAAACAGAGGCAAACAGAGTGAAACAGAGGCAAACAGTGTGAAACAGAGGCAAACAGACTCTAAGAGAGGCAAACAGACTTAAACAGAGGCAAACAGAGGCAAACAGATTGAAACAGCGGCAAACAGGTGAAACAAGAGGCAAACAGAGTGAAACAGAGGCACACAGAGTGAAACAGATGCAAACAGAGGCAAACTGAGCCAAACAGTGTGAAACAGAGGCAAACAGAGTGAAACAGCGGCAGACAGAGTGAAAAGAGGCAAACAGAGTGAAACAGAGGCAAACAGAGTGAAACAGAGGCAAACAGAGTGAAACAGAGGCAACCAGGGGCCAACAGACTTAAACAGAGGCAAACAGAGTGAAACAGAGGCAACCAGAGTGAAACAGAGGCAAACAGAGTAAACAGAGGCTAACAGAGTGAAACAGAGGCAAACAGAGTGAAACAGATGCAAACAGAGTGAAACAGATGCAAATAGAGTGAAACAGAGGCAAACAGACTTAAACACAGGCAAACAGACTTAAAAGGAAGCAAACAGACTTAAACAGAGGCAAACAGACTTAAACAGAGGCTAACAGAGTGAAACAGAGGGAATAAGACTTAAACAGATGCAAACAGAGTGAAACAGAGGCAAACAAATGCAAACAGACTTAAACAGAGGCAAACAGAGTGAAACAGAGGCAAACAGAGTGAAACAGATGCAAACACAGTGAAACAGAGCCAAACAGAGTGAAACAGAGGCAGACAGAGTGAAACAGAGGCAGACAGAGTGCAACAGAGGCAAACAGAGGCAAACAGACTTAAACAGAGGCAATCAGAGGCAAACGGAGTGAAACAGAGGTAAACAGAGTGAAACAGAGGCAAACAGAGTAAAACAGAGGCAAACAGGTGAAACAGAGGCAAACAGAGTGAAACAGAGGCAAGCAGAGTGAAACAGATGCAAATAGAGTGAAACAGAGGCAAACAGAGTGAAACAGATGCAAACAGTGTGAAACAGAGGCAAACAGAGTGAAACAGAGGCAAACAGACTCTAACAGAGGCAAACAGACTTAAACAGAGGCAAACAGAGGCAAACAGAGTGAAACAGAGGCAAACAGGTGAAACAAGAGGCAAACAGAGTGAAACAGAGGCACACAGAGTGAAACAGATGCAAACAGAGGCAAATAGAGCCAAACAGAGTCAAACAGAGGCAAACAGAGTGAAACAGAGGCAGACCGAGAGAAACAGAGGCAAACAGAGGCAAACAGACTTAAACAGAGTTAAACAGAGTTAAACAAAGTTAAACAGAGGCAAACAGACTTAAATAGATGTAAACAGACTTAAATAGAGGCTAACAGAGTGAAACAGAGGCAAGAAGACTTAAACAGAGGCAAACAGAGTGAAGTAGAGGCAAACAGAGTGAAACAGAGGCAAACAGAGTGAAACAGAGGCAAACAGAGGCAAACAGACTTAAACAGAGGCAAACAGAGTGAAACAGAGGCAAACAGAGTGAAACAGATGCAAACAGAGTGAAACAGAGCCAAACAGAGTGAAACAGCGGCAGACAGAGTGAAACAGAGGCAGACAGAGTGAAACAGAGGCAAACAGAGGCAAACAGACTTAAACAGAGGCAATCAGAGGCAAACAGAGTGAAACAGAGGCAAACAGTGTAAAACAGAGGCAAACAGGTGAAACAGAGGCAAACAGAGTGAACCAGAGGCAGACAGAGTGAAACAGAGGCAGACAGAGTGAAACAGAGGCAAACAGATGCAAACAGACTTAAACAGAGGCAATCAGAGGCAAACAGAGTGAAACAGAGGCAAACAGAGTGAAACAGAGGCAAACAGAGTAAAACAGAGGCAAACAGGTGAAACAGAGGCAAACAGAGTGAAAAAGAGGAAAACAGAGTGAAACAGATGCACATAGAGCGAAGCAGAGGCAAACAGGTGAAACAGAGGCAAACAGAGTGAAACAGAGGCAAACAGTGTGAAACAGAGGCAAACAGACTCTAAGAGAGGCAAACAGACTTAAACAGAGGCAAACAGAGGCAAACAGATTGAAACAGCGGCAAACAGGTGAAACAAGAGGCAAACAGAGTGAAACAGAGGCACACAGAGTGAAACAGATGCAAACAGAGGCAAACTGAGCCAAACAGAGTGAAACAGAGGCAAACAGAGTGAAACAGAGGCAGACAGAGTGAAAAGAGGCAAACAGAGTGAAACAGAGGCAAACAGAGTGAAACAGAGGCAAACAGAGTGAAACAGAGGCAAACAGGGGCCAACAGACTTAAACAGAGGCAAACAGAGTGAAACAGAGGCAAACAGAGTGAAACAGAGGCAAACAGAGTAAACAGAGGCTAACAGAGTGAAACAGAGGCAAACAGAGTGAAACAGATGCAAACAGAGTGAAACAGATGCAAATAGAGTGAAACAGAGGCAAACAGACTTAAACACAGGCAAACAGACTTAAAAGGAAGCAAACAGACTTAAACAGAGGCAAACAGACTTAAACAGAGGCTAACAGAGTGAAACAGAGGGAATAAGACTTAAACAGAGGCAAACAGAGTGAAACAGAGGCAAACAGAGGCAAACAGACTTAAACAGAGGCAAACAGAGTGAAACAGAGGCAAGCAGAGTGAAACAGATGCAAATAGAGTGAAACAGAGGCAAACAGAGTGAAACAGATGCAAACAGTGTGAAACAGAGACAAACAGATTGAAACAGAGGCAATCAGACTCTAACAGAGGCAAACAGACTTAAACAGAGGCAAACAGAGGCAAACAGAGTGAAACAGATTTAAACAGAGGCAAATAGACTTAAACAGATGTAAACAGACTTAAACAGAGGCTAACAGAGTGAAACAGAGGCAAGAAGACTTAAACAGAGGCAAACAGAGTGAAGCGGAGGCAAACAGAGTGAAACAGAGGCAAACAGAGTGAAACAGAGGCAAACAGAGGCAAACAGACTTAAACAGAGGCAAACATGGTGAAACAGAGGCAAACAGAGTGAAACAGTTGCAAACAGCGTGAAATAGAGCCAAACAGACTGAAAGAGAGGCAGACAGAGTGAAACAGAGGCAGACAGAGTGAAACAGAGGTAAACAGACTTAAACAGAGGCAATCAGAGGCAAACAGAGTGAAACAGAGGCAAACAGGTGAAGCAGAGGCAAACAGAGCGAAACAGAGGCAAACAGAGTGAAACAGAAGCAAATAGAGTGAAACAGAGGCAAACAGAGTGAAACAGATGCAAACAGAGTGAAACAGAGGCAAACAGAGTGAAACAGAGGCAAACAGAATCTAAGAGAGGCAAACAGACTTAAACAGAGGCAAACAGAGTGAAACAGCGGCAAACAGGTGAAACAAGAGTCAAACAGAGTGAAACAGAGGCAAACAGAGTGAAACAGATGCAAACAGAGGCAAACAGAGCCAAACAGAGTGAAACAGAGGCAAACTGAGTGAAACAGAGGCAGACAGAGTGAAAAGAGGCAAACAGAGTGAAACAGAGGCAAACAGAGTGAAACAGAGGCAAACAGAGTGAAACAGAGGCAAACAGAGGCAAACAGACTTAAACAGAGGCAAACAGAGTGAAACAGAGGCAAGAAGACTCAAACAGAGGCTAACAGAGTGAAACAGAGGCAAGAAGACTTAAACAGAGGCAAACAGAGTGAAAAAGAGGCAAACAGAGGCAAACAGACTCAAACAGAGGCAAACAGAGTGAAACAGAGGCAAACAGAGCGAAACAGATGCAAACAGAGTGAAACAGAGCCAAACAGAGTGAAACAGAGGCAGACAGAGTGAAACAGAGGCAGACAGAGTGAAACAGAGGCAAACAGAGGCAAACAGACTTAAACAGATGCAATCAGAGGCAAACAGAGTGAAACAGAGGCAAACAGAGTGAAACAGAGGCAAACAGAGTAAAACAGAGGCAAACAGGTGAAACAGAGGCAAACAGAGTGAAACAGAGGCAAGCAGAGTGAAACAGATGCAAATAGAGTGAAACAGAGGCAAACAGAGTGAAACAGAAGCAAACAGAGTGAAACAGAGCCAAACAGAGTGAAACAGAGGCAGACAGAGTGAAACAGAGGCAGACAGAGTGAAACAGAGGCAAACAGAGGCAAACAGACTTAAACAGATGCAATCAGAGGCAAACAGAGTGAAGCAGAGGCAAACAGAGTGAAACAGAGGCAAACAGAGTAAAACAGAGGCAAACAGGTGAAACAGAGGCAAACAGAGTGAAACAGAGGCAAGCAGAGTGAAACAGAGGCAAACAGAGTGAAACAGAGGCAAACAGAGTGAAACAGAGGCAAACAGAGTGAAACAGAGGCAAGAAGACTCAAACAGAGGCTAACAGAGTGAAACAGAGGCAAGAAGACTTAAACAGAGGCAAACAGAGTGAAACAGAGGCAAACAGAGGCAAACAGACTCAAACAGAGGCAAACAGAGTGAAACAGAGGCAAACAGAGTGAAACAGATGCAAACAGAGTGAAACAGAGCCAAACAGAGTGAAACAGAGGCAGACAGAGTGAAACAGAGGCAGACAGAGTGAAACAGAGGCAAACAGAGGCAAACAGACTTAAACAGATGCAATCAGAGGCAAACAGAGTGAAACAGAGGCAAACAGAGTGAAACAGAGGCAAACAGAGTAAAACAGAGGCAAACAGGTGAAGCAGAGGCAAACAGAGTGAAACAGAGGCAAGCAGAGTGAAACAGATGCAAATAGAGTGAAACAGAGGCAAACAGAGTGAAACAGAAGCAAACAGAGTGAAACAGAGGCAAACAGAGTGAAACAGAGGCAGACAGAGTGAAACAGAGGCAAACAGAGTGAAACAGAGGCAAGCAGGTGAAACAAGAGGCAAACAGAGTGAAACAGAGGCACACAGAGTGAAACAGATGCAAACAGAGGCAAACAGAGCCAAACAGAGTCAAACAGAGGCAAACAGAGTGAAACAGAGGCAAACAGAGTGAAACAGAGGCAGACAGAGGCAAACAGACTTAAACAGAGGCAAACAGAGTGAAACAGAGGCAAACAGAGTGAAACAGATGCAAACAGAGTGAAACAGAGCCAAACAGAGTGAAACAGAGGCAGACAGAGTGAAACAGAGGCAGACAAAGTGAAACAGAGGCAAACAGAGGCAAACTAACAGAGGCAATCAGAGGCAAGCAGAGTGAAACAGAGGCAAACAGAGTGAAACAGAGGCAAACAGAGTAAAACAGAGGCAAACAGGTGAAACAGATGCAAACAGAGTGAAACAGAGGCAAACAGAGTGAAACAGAAGCAAATAGAGTGAAACAGAGGCAAACAGAGTGAAACAGATGCAAACAGAGTGAAACAGAGGCAAACAGAGTGAAACAGAGGCGAACAGACTCTACGAGAGGCAAACAGACTTAAACAGAGGCAAACAAAGGCAAACAGATTGAAACAGCGGCAAACAGGTGAAACAAGGGGCAAACAGAGTGAAACAGAGGCAAACAGAGTGAAACAGATGCAAACAGAGTGAAACAGAGGCAAACAGAGTGAAACAGAGGCAGACAGATTGAAAAGAGGCAAACAGAGTGAAACAGAGGCAAACAGAGTGAAACAGAGGCAAACAGAGTGAAACAGAGGCAAACAGCGTGAAACAGAGGCAAACAGAGTGAAACAGAGGCAAACAGAGGCCAACAGACTTAAACAGAGGCAAACAGAGTGAAACAGAGGCAAACAGAGTGAAACAGAGGCAAACAGAGTAAAACAGAGGCTAACAGACTGAAACAGAGGCAAACAGAGTGAAACAGAGGCAAACAGACTTAAACACAGGCAAACAGACTTAAAAAGAAGCAAAAAGACTTAAACAGAGGCAAACAGACTTAAACAGAGGCTAACAGAGTGAAACAGAGGCAAACAGATGCAAACAGATGCAAACAGATTGAAACAGAGGCAAACAGAAGCAAACAGACTTAAACAGAGGCAAACAGAGTGAAACAGAGGCAAACAGAGTGAAACAGATGCAAACACAGTGAAGCAGAGCCAAACAGAGTGAAACAGAGGCAGACAGAGTGAAACAGAGGCAGACAGAGTGAAACAGAGGCAAACAGAGGCAAACAGACTTAAACAGAGGCAATCAGAGGCAAACGGAGTGAAACAGAGGTAAACAGAGTGAAACAGAGGCAAACAGAGTAAAACAGAGGCAAACAGGTGAAACAGAGGTAAACAGAGTGAAACAGAGGCAAGCAGAGTGAAACAGATGCAAATAGAGTGAAACAGAGGCAAACAGAGTGAAACAGATGCAAACAGTGTGAAACAGAGGCAAACAGAGTGAAACAGAGGCAAACAGAATCTAACAGAGGCAAACAGACTTAAACAGAGGCAAACAGAGGCAAACAGAGTGAAACAGAGGCAAACAGGTGAAACAAGAGGCAAACAGAGTCAAACAGAGGCACACAGAGTGAAACAGATGCAAACAGAGGCAAATAGAGCCAAACAGAGTCAAACAGAGGCAAACAGAGTGAAACAGAGGCAGACCGAGAGAAACAGAGGCAAACAGAGGCAAACAGACTTAAACAGAGTTAAACAGAGTTAAACAGAGTTAAACAAAGTTAAAAAGAGGCAAACAGACTTAAATAGATGTAAACAGACTTAAATAGAGGCTAACAGAGTGAAACAGAGGCAAGAAGACTTAAACAGAGGCAAACAGAGTGAAGTAGAGGCAAACAGAGTGAAACAGAGGCAAACAGAGTGAAACAGAGGCAAACAGAGGCAAACAGACTTAAACAGAGGCAAACAGAGTGAAACAGAGGCAAACAGAGTAAAACAGAGGCAAACAGGTGAAACAGAGGCAAACAGAGTGAAACAGAGGCAGACAGAGTGAAACAGAGGCAGACAGACTGAAACAGAGGCAAACAGATGCAAACAGACTTAAACAGAGGCAATCAGAGGCAAACAGAGTGAAACAGAGGCAAACAGAGTGAAACAGAGACAAACAGAGTAAAACAAAGGCAAACAGGTGAAACAGAGGCAAAAAGAGTGAAACAGAGGCAAACAGAGTGAAACAGATGCAAATAGAGCGAAGCAGAGGCAAACAGGTGAAACAGAGGCAAACAGAGTGAAACAGAGGCAAACAGTGTGAAACAGAGGCAAACGGAGTGAAACAGAGGCAAACAGACTCTAACAGAGGCAAACAGACTTAAACAGAGGCAAACAGAGGCAAACAGAGGCAGACAGAGTGAAACAGAGGCAGACAGAGTGAAACAGAGGCAGACAGAGTGAAACAGAGGCAAACAGATGCAAACAGACTTAAACAGAGGCAATCAGAGGCAAACAGAGTGAAACAGAGGCAAACAGAGGCAAACAGAGTAAAACAGAGGCAAACAGGTGAAACAGAGGCAAACAGACTCTAACAGAGGCAAACAGAGTGAAACAGAGGCAACCGGAGTGAAACAGAGGTAAACAGAGTGAAACAGAGGCAAACAGAGTAAAACAGAGGCAAACAGGTGAAACAGAGGCAAACAGAGTGAAACAGAGGCAGCAGAGTGAAACAGATGCAAATAGAGTGAAACAGAGGCAAACAGAGTGAAACAGATGCAAACAGTGTGAAACAGAGTCAAACAGAGTGAAACAGAGGCAAACAGACTCTAGCAGAGGCAAACAGAGTGAAACAGAGGCAAACAGGTGACGCAAGAGGCAAACAGATTGAAACAGAGGCAATCAGAGTGAAACAGATGCAAACAGAGGCAAACTGAGCCAAACAGAGTCAAACAGAGGCAAGCAGAGTGAAACAGAGGCAGACAGAGTGAAACAGAGGCAAACAGAGGCAAACAGACTTAAACAGAGTTAAACAGATTTAAACAGAGTTAAACAGAGGCAGACAGACTTAAACAGATGTAAACAGACTTAAATAGAGGCTAACAGAGTGAAACAGAGGCAAGAAGACTTAAACAGAGGCAAACAGAGTGAAGCAGAGGCAAACAGAGTGAAACAGAGGCAAACAGAGTGAAACAGAGGCAAACAGAGGCAAACAGACTTAAACAGAGGCAAACAGAGTGAAACAGAGGCAAACAGAGTGAAAGAGAGGCAAACAGACTTAAACACAGGCAAACAGACTTAAAAAGAAGCAAAAAGACTTAAACAGAGGCAAACAGACTTAAACAGAGGCTAACAGAGTGAAACAGAGGCAAGAAGACTTAAACAGATGCAAAAAGAGTGAAACAGAGGCAAACAGAAGCAAACAGACTTAAACAGAGGCAAACAGAGTGAAACAGAGGCAAACAGAGTGAAACAGATGCAAACACAGTGAAACAGAGCCAAACAGAGTGAAACAGAGGCAGACAGAGTGAAACAGAGGCAGACAGAGTGAAACAGAGGCAAACAGAGGCAAACAGACTTAAACAGAGGCAATCAGAGGCAAACGGAGTGAAACAGAGGTAAACAGAGTGAAACAGAGGCAAACAGAGTAAAACAGAGGCAAACAGGTGAAACAGAGGCAAACAGAGTGAAACAGAGGCAAGCAGAGTGAAACAGATGCAAATAGAGTGAAACAGAGGCAAACAGAGTGAAACAGATGCAAACAGTGTGAAACAGAGGCAAACAGAGTGAAACAGAGGCAAACAGACTCTAACAGAGGCAAACAGACTTAAACAGAGGCAAACAGAGGCAAACAGAGTGAAACAGAGGCAAACAGGTGAAACAAGAGGCAAACAGAGTCAAACAGAGGCACACAGAGTGAAACAGATGCAAACAGAGGCAAATAGAGCCAAACAGAGTCAAACAGAGGCAAACAGAGTGAAACAGAGGCAGACCGAGAGAAACAGAGGCAAACAGAGGCAAACAGACTTAAACAGAGTTAAACAGAGTTAAACAGAGTTAAACAAAGTTAAAAAGAGGCAAACAGACTTAAATAGATGTAAACAGACTTAAATAGAGGCTAACAGAGTGAAACAGAGGCAAGAAGACTTAAACAGAGGCAAACAGAGTGAAGTAGAGGCAAACAGAGTGAAACAGAGGCAAACAGAGTGAAACAGAGGCAAACAGAGGCAAACAGACTTAAACAGAGGCAAACAGAGTGAAACAGAGGCAAACAGAGTGAAACAGATGCAAACAGATTGAAACAGAGCCAAACAGAGTGAAACAGAGGCAGACAGAGTGAAACAGAGGCAGACAGAGTGAAACAGAGGCAAACAGAGGCAAACAGAATTAAACAGAGGCAATCAGAGGCAAACAGAGTGAAAAAGAGGCAAACAGAGTAAAACAGAGGCAAACAGGTGAAACAGAGGCAAACAGAGTGAAACAGAGGCAGACAGAGTGAAACAGAGGCAGACAGACTGAAACAGAGGCAAACAGATGCAAACAGACTTAAACAGAGGCAATCAGAGGCAAACAGAGTGAAACAGAGGCAAACAGAGTGAAACAGAGGCAAACAGAGTAAAACAAAGGCAAACAGGTGAAACAGAGGCAAAAAGAGTGAAACAGAGGCAAACAGAGTGAAACAGATGCAAATAGAGCGAAGCAGAGGCAAACAGGTGAAACAGAGGCAAACAGATTGAAACAGAGGCAAACAGTGTGAAACAGAGGCAAACGGAGTGAAACAGAGGCAAACAGACTCTAACAGAGGCAAACAGACTTAAACAGAGGCAAACAGAGGCAAACAGAGGCAGACAGAGTGAAACAGAGGCAGACAGAGTGAAACAGAGGCAGACAGAGTGAAACAGAGGCAAACAGATGCAAACAGACTTAAACAGAGGCAATCAGAGGCAAACAGAGTGAAACAGAGGCAAACAGAGTGAAACAGATGCAACCAGAGTGAAACAGAGGCAAACAGAGTAAACAGAGGCAAACAGACTCTAACAGAGGCAAACAGAGTGAAACAGAGGCAACCGGAGTGAAACAGAGGTAAACAGAGTGAAACAGAGGCAAACAGAGTAAAACAGAGGCAAACAGGTGAAACAGAGGCAAACAGAGTGAAACAGAGGCAGCAGAGTGAAACAGATGCAAATAGAGTGAAACAGAGGCAAACAGAGTGAAACAGATGCAAACAGTGTGAAACAGAGTCAAACAGAGTGAAACAGAGGCAAACAGACTCTAGCAGAGGCAAACAGACTTAAACAGAGGCAATCAGAGGCAAACAGAGTGAAACAGAGGCAAACAGGTGACACAAGAGGCAAACAGAGTGAAACAGAGGCAATCAGATTGAAACAGATGCAAACAGAGGCAAACTGAGCCAAACAGAGTCAAACAGAGGCAAACAGAGTGAAACAGAGGCAGACAGAGTGAAACAGAGGCAAACAGAGGCAAACAGACTTAAACAGAGTTAAACAGATTTAAACAGAGTTAAACAGAGGCAGACAGACTTAAACAGATGTAAACAGACTTAAATAGAGGCTAACAGAGTGAAACAGAGGCAAGAAGACTTAAACAGAGGCAAACAGAGTGAAGCAGAGGCAAACAGAGTGAAACAGAGGCAAACAGAGTGAAACAGAGGCAAACAGAGGCAAACAGACTTAAACAGAGGCAAACAGAGTGAAACAGAGGCAAACAGAGTGAAACAGATGCAAACAGAGTGAAACAGAGCCAAACAGAGTGAAACAGAGGCAGACAGAGTGAAACAGAGGCAGACAGAGTGAAACAGAGGCAAACAGAGGCAAACAGACTTAAACAGAGGCAATCAGAGGCAAACAGAGTGAAACAGAGGCAAACAGAGGCAAACAGAGTAAAACAGAGACAAACAGGTGAAACAGAGGCAAACAGAGTGAAACAGAGGCAGACAGAGTGAAACAGAGGCAGACGGAGTGAAACAGAGGCAAACAGATGCAAACAGACTTAAACAGAGGCAATCAGAGGCAAACAGAGTGAAACAGAGGCAAACAGAGTGAAACAGAGGCAAACAGAGTAAAGTAGAGGCAAACAGGTGAAACAGAGGCAAACAGAGTGAAACAGAGGCAAACAGAGTGAAACAGATGCAAATAGAGCGAAACAGAGGCAAACAGGTGAAACAGAGGCAAACAGAGTGAAACAGAGGCAAACAGTGTGAAACAGAGGCAAACAGAGTGAAACAGAGGCAAACAGACTTAAACAGAGGCAAATAGAGGCAAACAGAGTGAAACAGAGGCAAACAGGTGAAACAAGAGGCAAACAGAGTGAAACAGAGGCACACAGAGTGAAACAGATGCAAACAGAGGCAAACAGAGCCAAACAGAGTCAAACAGAGGCAAACAGAGTGAAACAGAGGCAGACAGAGTGAAACAGAGGCAAACAGAGTGAAACAGAGGCAAACAGAGTTAAACAGAGGCAAACAGACTTAAACAGATGTAAACAGAGTTAAACAGAGGCTAACAGAGTGAAACAGAGGCAAACAGAGTGAAACAGATGCAAACAGAGTGAAACAGAGGCAGACAGAGTGAAATAGAGGCAAAAAGAGGCAAACAGACTTAAACAGAGGCAATCAGAGGCAAACAGAGTGAAACAGAGGCAAACAGAGTAAAACAGAGGCCAGCAGGTGAAACAGAGGCAAACAGAGTGAAACAGAGGCAGACAGAGTGAGACAGAGGCAGACAGATTGAAACAGAGGCAAACAGATGCAAACAGACTTAAACAGAAGCAATCAGAGGCAAACTGAGTGAAACAGAGGCAAACAGAGTAAAACAGAGGCAAACAGGTGAAACAGAGGCAAACAGAGTGAAACAGAGGCAAACAGAGTGAAACAGATGCAAATAGAGTGAAGCAGAGGCAAAAAGGTGAAACAGAGGCAAACAGAGTGAAACAGAGGCAAACAGTGTGAAACAGAGGCAAACGGAGTGAAACAGAGGCAAACAGACTCTAACAGAGGCAAACAGACTTAAACAGAGGCAAACAGAGGCAAACAGAGGCAGACAGAGTGAAACAGAGGCAGACAGAGTGAAACAGAGGCAAACAGATGCAAACAGACTTAAACAGAGGCAATCAGAGGCAAACAGACTGAAACAGAGGCAAACAGAGTGAAACAGAGGCAAACAGAGTAAAACAGAGGCAAACAGGTGAAACAGAGGCAAACAGAGTGAAACAGAGGCAAACAGAGTGAAACAGAGGCAAACGGAGTGAAACAGAGGTAAACAGAGTGAAACAGAGGCAAACAGAGTAAAACAGAGGCAAACAGGTGAAACAGAGGCAAACAGAGAGAAACCGAGGCAGCAGAGTGAAACAGATGCAAATAGAGTGAAACAGAAGCAAACAGAGTGAAAAGGAAGCAAACAGTGTGAAACAGAGTCAAACAGAGTGAAACAGAGGCAAACAGACTCTAGCAGAGGCAAACAGACTTAAACAGAGGCAATCAGAGGCAAACAGAGTGAAACAGAGGCAAACAGGTGAAACAAGAGGCAAACAGAGTGAAACAGAGGCAATCAGAGTGAAACAGATGCAAACAGAGGCAAACTGAGCCAAACAGAGTCAAACAGAGGCAAACAGAGTGAAACAGAGGCAGACAGAGTGAAACAGAGGCAAACAGAGGCAAACAGACTTAAACAGAGTTAAACAGATTTAAACAGAGTTAAACAAAGGCAGACAGAGTTAAATAGATGTAAACAGACTTAAATAGAGGCTAACAGAGTGAAACAGAGGCAAGAAGACTTAAACAGAGGCAAACAGAGTGAAGCAGAGGCAAACAGAGTGAAACAGAGGCAGAGTGAAACAGAGGCAAACAGAGGCAAACAGACTTAAACAGAGGCAAACAGAGTGAAACAGAGGCAAACAGAGTGAAACAGATGCAAACAGAGTGAAACAGAGCCAAACAGAGTGAAACAGAGGCAGACAGAGTGAAACAGAGGCAGACAGAGTGAAACAGAGGCAAACAGAGGCAAACAGACTTAAACAGAGGCAATCAGAGGCAAACAGAGTGAAACAGAGGCAAACAGAGTGAAACAGAGGCAAACAGAGTAAAACAGAGGCAAACAGGTGAAACAGAGGCAAACAGAGTGAAACAGAGGCAGACAGAGTGAAACAGAGGCAGACAGAGTGAAACAGAGGCAGACAGAGTGAAACAGAGGCAAACAGATGCAAACAGACTTACACAGAGGCAATCAGAGGCCAACAGAGTGAAACAGAGGCAAACAGAGTAAAACAGAGGCAAACAGGTGAAACAGAGGCAAACAGAGTGAAACAGAGGCAAACAGAGTGAAACAGAGGCAAACGGAGTGAAACAGAGGTAAACAGAGTGAAACAGAGGCAAACAGAGTAAAACAGAGGCAAACAGGTGAAACAGAGGCAAACAGAGTGAAACAGAGGCAGCAGAGTGAAACAGATGTAAATAGAGTGAAACACAGGCAAACAGAGTGAAAGAGATGCAAACAGTGTGAAACAGAGTCAAACAGAGTGAAACAGAGGCAGACAGACTCTAGCAGAGGCAAACAGACTTAAACAGAGGCAATCAGAGGCAAACAGAGTGAAACAGAGGCAAACAGGTGAAACAAGAGGCAAGCAGAGTGAAACAGAGGCAATCAGAGTGAAACAGATGCAAACAGAGGCAAACTGAGCCAAACAGAGTCAAACAGAGGCAAACAGATTGAAACAGAGGCAGACAGAGTGAAACAGAGGCAAACAGAGGCAAACAGACTTAAACAGAGTTAAATTGATTTAAACAGAGTTAAACAGAGGCAGACAGACTTAAACAGATGTAAACAGACTTAAATAGAGGCTAACAGAGTGAAACAGAGGCAAGAAGACTTAAACAGAGGCAAACAGAGTGAAGCAGAGGCAAACAGAGTGAAACAGAGGCAAACAGAGTGAAACAGAGGCAAACAGAGTGAAACAGATGCAAACAGAGTGAAACAGAGGCAGACAGAGTGAAATAGAGGCAAACAGAGGCAAACAGACTTAAACAGAGGCAATCAGAGGCAAACAGAGTGAAACAGAGGCAAACAGAGTAAAACAGAGGCAAACAGGTGAAACAGAGGCAAACAGAGTGAAACAGAGGCAGACAGAGTGAAACAGAGGCAGACAGATTGAAACAGAGGCAAATAGATGCAAACAGACTTAAACAGAGGCAATCAGAGGCAAACAGAGTGAAACAGAGGCAGACAGAGTGAAACAGAGGCAAACAGAGTAAAACAGAGGCAAACAGGTGAAACAGAGGCAAACAGAGTGAAACAGAGGCAAACAGAGTGAAACAGATGCAAATAGAGTGAAGCAGAGGCAAACAGGTGAAACAGAGGCAAACAGAGTGAAACAGAGGCAAACAGTGTGAAACAGAGGCAAACGGAGTGAAACAGAGGCAAACAGACTCTAACAGAGGCAAACAGACTTAAACAGAGGCAAACAGAGGCAAACAGAGGCAGACAGAGTGAAACAGAGGCAGACAGAGTGAAACAGAGGCAGACAGAGTGAAACAGAGGCAAACAGATGCAAACAGACTTAAACAGAGGCAATCAGAGGCAAACAGACTGAAACAGAGGCAAACAGAGTGAAACAGAGGCAAACAGAGTAAAACAGAGGCAAACAGGTGAAACAGAGGCAAACAGAGTGAAACAGAGGCAAACAGAGTGAAACAGAGGCAAACGGAGTGAAACAGAGGTAAACAGAGTGAAACAGAGGCAAACAGAGTAAAACAGAGGCAAACAGGTGAAACAGAGGCAAACAGAGTGAAACAGAGGCAGCAGAGTGAAACAGATGCAAATAGAGTGAAACAGAAGCAAACAGAGTGAAACAGATGCAAACAGTGTGAAACAGAGTCAAACAGAGTGAAACAGAGGCAAACAGACTCTAGCAGAGGCAAACAGACTTAAACAGAGGCAATCAGAGGCAAACAGAGTGAAACAGAGGCAAACAGGTGAAACAAGAGGCAAACAGAGTGAAACAGAGGCAATCAGAGTGAAACAGATGCAAACAGAGGCAAACTGAGCCAAACAGTGTCAAACAGAGGCAAGCAGAGTGAAACAGAGGCAGACAGAGTGAAACAGAGGCAAACAGAGGCAAACAAACTTAAACAGAGTTAAACAGATTTAAACAGAGTTAAACAAAGGCAGACAGAGTTAAATAGATGTAAACAGACTTAAATAGAGGCTAACAGAGTGAAACAGAGGCAAGAAGACTTAAAGAGAGGCAAACAGAGTGAAGCAGAGGCAAACAGAGTGAAACAGAGGCAAACAGAGTGAAACAGAGGCAAACAGAGGCAAACAGACTTAAACAGAGGCAAACAGAGTGAAACAGAGGCAAACAGAGTGAAACAGATGCAGACAGAGTGAAACAGAGCCAAACAGAGTGAAACAGAGGCAGACAGAGTGAAACAGAGGCAGACAGAGTGAAACAGAGGCAAACAGAGGCAAACAGAGTGAAACAGAAGCAAACAGAGTAAAACAGATGCAAACAGGTGAAACAGAGGCAAACAGAGTGAAACAGAGGCAGACAGAGTGAAACAGAGGCAGACAGAGTGAAACAGAGGCAGACAGAGTGAAACAGAGGCAAACAGATGCAAACAGACTTAAACAGAGGCAATCAGAGGCAAACAGAGTGAAACAGAGGCAAACAGAGTGAAACAGAGGCAAACAGAGTAAAACAGAGGCAAACAGGTGAAACAGAGGCAAACAGAGTGAAACAGAGGCAAACAGAGTGAAACAGAGGCAAACGGAGTGAAACAGAGGTAAACAGAGTGAAACAGAGGCAAACAGAGTAAAACAGAGGCAAACAGGTGAAACAGAGGCAAACAGAGTGAAACAGAGGCAGCAGAGTGAAACAGATGTAAATAGAGTGAAACACAGGCAAACAGAGTGAAAGAGATGCAAACAGTGTGAAACAGAGTCAAACAGAGTGAAACAGAGGCAGACAGACTCTAGCAGAGGCAAACAGACTTAAACAGAGGCAATCAGAGGCAAACAGAGTGAAACAGAGGCAAACAGGTGAAACAAGAGGCAAGCAGAGTGAAACAGAGGCAATCAGAGTGAAACAGATGCAAACAGAGGCAAACTGAGCCAAACAGAGTCAAACAGAGGCAAACAGATTGAAACAGAGGCAGACAGAGTGAAACAGAGGCAAACAGACTTAAACAGAGTTAAGCAGATTTAAACAGAGTTAAACAGAGGCAGACAGACTTAAACAGATGTAAACAGACTTAAATAGAGGCTAACAGAGTGAAACAGAGGCAAGAAGACTTCAACAGAGGCAAACAGAGTGAAGCAGAGGCAAACAGAGTGAAACAGAGGCAAACAGAGTGAAACAGAGGCAAACAGCGGCAAACAGACTTAATCAGAGGCAAACAGAGTGAAACAGAGGCAGACAGAGTGAAACAGATGCAAACAGAGTGAAACAGAGGCAGACAGAGTGAAACAGAGGCAGACAGAGTGAAACAGAGGCAAACAGAGGCAAACAGACTTAAACAGAGGCAATCAGAGGCAAGAAGACTTAAACAGAGGCAAACAGAGTGAAGCAGAGGCAAACAGAGTGAAACAGAGGCAAACAGAGTGAAACAGAGGCAAACAGAGGCAACCAGACTTTAACAGAGGCAATCAGAGGCAACCAGAGTGAACCAGAGTGAAACAGATGCAAACAGAGTGAAACAGAGCCAAAAAGAGTGAAACAGAGGCAGACAGAGTGAAACAGAGGCAGACAGAGTGAAACAGAGGCAGACAGAGTGAAACAGAGGCAAACAGAGGCAAACAGACTTAAGCAGAGGCAATCAGAGGCAAACAGAGTGAAACAGAGGCAAACAGAGTGAAACTGAGGCAAACAGAGTAAAACAGAGGCAAACAGGTGAAACAGATGCAAACAGAGTGAAACAGAGGCAAACAGAGTGAAACAGAAGCAAATAGAGTGAAACAGAGGCAAACAGAGTGAAACAGAAGCAAACAGAGTGAAACAGAGGCAAACAGAGTGAAACAGAGGCAAACAGACTCTAAGAGAGGCAAACAGACTTAAACAGAGGCAAACAGAGGCAAACAGATTGAAACAGCGGCAAACAGGTGAAACAAGAGGCAAACAGATTGAAACAGAGGCACACAGAGTGAAACAGATGCAAACAGAGGCAAACTGAGCCAAACAGAGTGAAACAGAGGCAAACAGAGTGAAACAGAGGCAGACAGAGTGAAAAGAGGCAAACAGAGTGAAACAGAGGCAAACAGAGTGAAACAGAGGCAAACAGAGGCAAACAGACTTAAGCAGATGCAATCAGAGGCAAACAGAGTGAAACAGAGGCAAACAGAGTAAAACAGAGGCAAACAGGTGAAACAGAGGCAAACAGAGTGAAACAGAGGCAAGCAGAGTGGAACAGATGCAAATAGAGTGAAACAGAGGCAAACAGAGTGAAACAGATGCAAACAGTGTGAAACAGAGGCAAACAGAGTGAAACAGATGCAAACAGACTCTAACAGAGGCAAACAGACTTAAACAGAGGCAAACAGAGGCAAACAGAGTGAAACAGAGGCAAGCAGGTGAAACAAGAGGCAAACAGAGTGAAACAGAGGCACACAGAGTGAAACAGATGCAAACAGAGCCAAAGAGATTCAAACAGAGGCAGACAGAGTGAAACAGAGGCAAACAGAGTGAAACAGAGGCAAACAGAGGCAAACAGACTTAAACAGAGGCAAACAGAGTGAAACAGAGGCAAACAGAGTGAAACAGATGCAAACAGAGTGAAACAGAGCCAAACAGAGTGAAACAGAGGCAGACAGAGTGAAACAGAGGCAGACAGAGTGAAACAGAGGCAAACAGAGGCAAACAGACTTAAACAGAGGCAATCAGAGGCAAACAGAGTGAAACAGAGGCAAACAGAGTGAAACAGAGGCAAACAGAGTAAAACAGAGGCAAACAGGTGAAACAGATGCAAACAGAGTGAAACAGAGGCAAACAGAGTGAAACAGAAGCAAATAGAGTGAAACAGAGGCAAACAGAGTGAAACAGATGCAAACAGAGTGAAACAGAGGCAAACAGAGTGAAAGAGAGGCAAACAGACTCTACAAGAGGCAAACAGACTTAAACAGAGGCAAACAGAGGCAAACAGATTGAAACAGCGGCAAACAGGTGAAACAAGGGGCAAACAGAGTGAAACAGAGGCACACAGAGTGAAACAGATGCAAACAGAGGCAAACTGAGCAAAAAGAGTGAAACAGAGGCAAACAGAGTGAAACAGAGGCAGACAGAGTGAAAAGAGGCAAACAGAGTGAAACAGAGGCAAACAGAGTGAAACAGAGGCAAACAGAGTGAAACAGAGGCAAACAGAGTGAAACAGAGGCAAACAGAGGCCAACAGACTTAAACAGAGGCAAACAGAGTGAAACAGAGGCAACCAGAGTGAAACAGAGGCAAACAGAGTAAAACAGAGGCTAACAGAGTGAAACAGAGGCAAACAGAGTGAAACAGAGGCAAACAGAGTGAAACAGATGCAAACAGAGTGAAACAGAGCCAAAATGAGTGAAACAGAGGCAGACAGAGTGAAACAGAGGCAGACAGAGTGAAACAGAGGCAAACAGAGGCAAACAGACTTAAACAGAGGCAATCAGAGGCAAACGGAGTGAAACAGAGGTAAACAGAGTGAAACAGAGGCAAACAGAGTAAAACAGAGGCAAACAGGTGAAACAGAGGCAAACAGAGTGAAACAGAGGCAAGCAGAGTGAAACAGATGCAAATAGAGTGAAACAGAGGCAAACAGAGTGAAACAGATGCAAACAGTGTGAAACAGAGGCAAACAGAGTGAAACAGAGGCAAACAGACTCTAACAGAGGCAAACAGACTTAAACAGAGGCAAACAGAGGCAAACAGAGTGAAACAGAGGCAAACAGGTGAAACAAGAGGCAAACAGAGTGAGACAGAGGCACACAGAGTGAAACAGATGCAAACAGAGGCAAATAGAGCCAAACAGAGTCAAACAGAGGCAAACAGAGTGAAACAGAGGCAGACCGAGTGAAACAGAGGCAAACAGAGGCAAACAGACTTAAACAGAGTTAAACAGAGTTAAACAGCGTTAAACAGAGGCAAACAGACTTAAATAGATGTAAACAGACTTAAATAGAGGCTAACAGAGTGAAACAGAGGCAAGAAGACTTAAACAGAGGCAAACAGAGTGAAGCAGAGGCAAACAGAGTGAAACAGAGGCAAACAGAGTGAAACAGAGGCAAACAGACTTAAACAGAGGCAAACAGAGTGAAACAGAGGCAAACAGAGTGAAACAGATGCAAACAGAGTGAAACAGAGCCAAACAGAGTGAAACAGAGGCAGACAGAGTGAAACAGAGGCAGACAGAGTGAAACAGAGGCAAACAGAGGCAAACAGACTTAAACAGAGGCAATCAGAGGCAAACAGAGTGAAACAGAGGCAAACAGAGTAAAACAGAGGCAAACAGGTGAAACAGAGGCAAACAGAGTGAAACAGAGGCAGACAGAGTGAAACAGAGGCAGACAGAGTGAAACAGAGGCAAACAGAGGCAAACAGACTTAAACAGAGGCAATCAGAGGCAAACAGATTGAAACAGAGGCAAACAGAGTGAAACAGAGGCAAACAGGTGAAACAAGAGGCAAACAGAGTGAAACAGAGGCACACAGAGTGAAACAGATGCAAACAGAGGCAAACAGAGCCAAACAGAGTCAAACAGAGGCAAACAGAGTGAAACAGAGGCAGACAGAGTGAAACAGAGGCAAACAGAGTGAAACAGAGGCAAACAGAGTGAAACAGAGGCAAGCAGAGTGAAACAGATGCAAATAGAGTGAAGCAGAGGGAAACAGAGTGAAACAGAGGCAAACAGAGTGAAACAGAGGCAAACAGAGTGAAACAGAGGCAAACAGACTTAAGCAGATGCAAAGAGTCTTAAACAGAGGCATACAGACTTAAACAGAGGCAAACAGAATTAAACAGAGGCAGACAGAGGCAAACAGAGGCCAACAGAGGCAAACAGAATTAAACAGAGTTAAACAGAGTTAAACAGAGTTGAACAGAGTTAAACAGAGGCAAACAGACTTAAACAGATGTAAACAGACTTAAACAGAGGCTAACAGAGTGAAACAGAGGCAAGAAGACTTAAACAGAGGCAAACAGAGTGAAGCAGAGGCAAACAGAGTGAAACAGAGGCAAACAGAGTGAAACAGAGGCAAACAGAGGCAACCAGACTTAAACAGAGGCAATCAGAGGCAAACAGAGAGAAACAGAGTGAAACAGAGTGAAACAGATGCAAACAGAGTGAAACAGAGCCAAAAAGAGTGAAACAGAGGCAGACAGAGTGAAACAGAGGCAGACAGAGTGAAACAGAGGCA